>JANHFJ010008998.1:65775-84486 GCA_032468195.1 Cerberus rynchops
ACTTGCTGCTCAATTAACCAGAAATCAATAATTTGAAACCAGAAACAGAAATTTTTTGAAAATTTGTTACACAGTGTAATCAAAGCAACTTGGCAGTAGATAAGGGTCAATGGAATTCAAGGTGGGATGGACTAAGATCTCTTGTATGCACAAAGGGATTTAAGACTGATGACACACTTGACCACTCCCTCGGGATCAGCCCATCATCTACAGGTTATAAATATTCTTATACAAAAAAAAAAACAGAGGAAAAGAAAGTTATAAATTATATCAGAATGTTGAAAAATGGTGGAGTTCCAGAATAAATACACTCACAACACCCACACAGAGGAGTTCTAAACTGGAGAAACGGCTAAAAAAGTGGATACAGTTTGCTAATGAAGTGCTTAGTGTGCAACTTAAGATGCAAGTGTTCGATAACTAGAAAAATGTTTTATATTCCATTAAATGAAAAGTAACAAAAATAAATGCAAAACTGCAGGGATATAGTTAATTAACCTATTTGAGAAAATGTCTGCCGGAATTCTGATTGAAAGGATACAAGAGACGATAATGATAAAGAACTGGAAAGTTCAGTGTAGCTTTATGCCAGGTTTATTTTGTGGGGGAGGGAGAAATGTCATTAAAAATGTACAAAAAAGAGAAAGATAACATCTTTTAACCTGGTAAATTTCCTGATGCAGAGAAAACCTATAATGAAGCAAAATTATGGAAATCTGGCCATAAATAGCATTGAAGTTTGATTAGTAAATAATCTTACTCTTTGGAGTAAGTCCAATAGATTGTGAAAATAATCATTAAATAGAATATTCATAATAGTACATTAACTTACCTTAGCTTTTTTAAATACATTTATAGATAAAAGAATACAGAATGCATATGTAAAATTAGAATACATGTTTACACAGATGATTTTGGATTGTTTGTTGACAATCCAATTTTATTTATTTGTATCCCATCTGAATCATTTTTACAAATAACTCAAGGTGGAGAACATATCCAACACACCTTCCTTCTGCTTTCTACAAACATCAACCTGTGAAGTGAGTTGGGCTGAGAGACAATGACTAGGCCAAGGTCACCCAGGGATCTTTCTCAGCTAAAGCAAGACTAGAACTCACTGTCTCCAGCTTTCCAGGCTGGTGCCACAATCACTAGACGAAACATTAGGTAAAATGTACAGTATGCTGAATAATATGGCTCTGCAAATTTTATGTTCAAAAGACCAAAACATTTCTGTTATCGAGGAAAACAGAAATGCCTTCACATGTAAGTGATGGAAAATTAGACCAAGTAGATTAGTTTGTGTGTCTTGATAATAGAAGTTGTGAAAATAAGTGGAGCAATTTTAAGATGAACAAATGTTGATAGAAAGATAGTCTGGTCTATTGTGAGGAATGAATATTTGCTGAAAGAAATAATTGGCTGGATATAAAAGCATACACAATGTGTAATTTTCACAATGTATGAAAATTAAGTTAATGTCAGAAACAACATAATACGTTGAATGTAATACAAATGGGTTATTTAAGAAATGTGTGGTGAAACAAGAAGAGATGAGGTCAAGAATGCATACTTAATAAGATTTAAATCTCTTTAAGACTCAGGCATAAGAATGAATGAAAATTTAATAACAAAACAAATGTATAAAGAGAGGCTAAAAGGAAGTAAAAAACAAAGTCATGCTTGGATGAAGTCGACAAGACACTAAAAAAATGAAAGATCTGAAGTTTAAACCAAACCAATATATGAATGTTAGTACAGTGTACTTTGAAATAGAAGCTTTCAGTATAGTAGTGATAACCTATACTGATTTTTTGTATATATTGTCATCATGGGCCAACTTACAATGCCAGCATGAAACATCTTAATCTAATAGAAAAGTCAAATGTTTTTTAATATCTACCAGACCACATTGTTTAAATGTACATAAAACTATCACGATCCATAGAATTTGGGTTGTAAAACACACATAGATAGACATACAGAAATAGAGAGAAGGGTAAAATATCAGTTGATTTATTTAATATAAAATACTTTAAAAAAACCTTTAAAACTAGAGAATGTGCAACAGCTAGAAACGAAACTTCATAAATGTTGATTTACTCTGATTTAAAAATTATTGTCTGTACATTCAAACAAAGTGAATACAGCATTACAATGTCTTCAGAATCCTTCTAACTATACTAAATTATGCTAAAAATAATAATCTATATACAATTAGAATAATTATCTTCAGAAAAAATATTTCAAAAAATGAGGTTATATAGGATTCAATGAGTGTGGTCCACAAAATATCAAGCTAGTGACCACCCATATATAGAAATATTTAGAATATACTTTCAAAAACAATTCCAAAGCCATATTTTTGCCCACACATATGGAAAGAGAAAGATAAATATAACTTTTATAAAAATATTTAAATGTATTATTCAGATATTTTATTCTGAGAAATTAATATTAGAAGAATTTAGAAATTAATATTTTAATATGAAAGGATGAATGTCTAGTCAGATAATTACCAAACCATTAAGCATAAAATGTACAAAAATCGAGCATAATATTGTTTTTAAATTCAAAATTATTTTTTCAATTATTAATTACTTGGAATATTAATTATATTACTAACATTATTATCACTCAGAGGTGATATGACCTTATTTCATATGACCTTATTTCAAAGCAACTGTCTATTCTTTTTCTAGGCTGAGGCAAAACACAATCTAAAGATGTATAGCAATCAGTCTTCAAAAACTTCACAAGTATGCTCATATATGAAGCACAAGACATTATCAGTGACAAAAAATACAGTTCAATAATATGCTCTATCTGATCTCAGACAGCGGGGCATTAATTTAGAGCTTCTAGCTGACTTTTCAGCCCTCCCCAGAAACACTTTCTTGATACGCTGGACAGCCATTTCATGTAAGATCTCCTACCTTATGCAGGAGGTTGGACTAGATCCCCAAGGTCCCTTCCAGCCTTGTGATTCTATAATATTACTGTATCTCCCACTGGTTTTCTGTTTTCAAGAAAAAAAAAACCTCTTAGTTATGTTTAGTTTATCAATCTCTCTTCATAGCAGTTACTTTCTATTCCTCTGATTAGTCTCATTGCCCCTAATCTAATCTCTCCTTTAAGAATTTCCTTTTCCAGATTATCCTGTCTTTGTTGAAACCCTTTTTGTAGTGGAATATCCAAAAAGTGTGGTATATTTTTTTTAAAAAATGAAATTAATAATTCAGAAAATAGTGGAAATGTTATTTTCCCCTGATTTGGAATCTAATTCTATTTTTTCAATCCAAACTTGCATTTGTCGTTTTAATAGTGATGTCATAGTACTAACTCATTCAGTTTGTAATCATGTGGAGTTCCAATATCATTTTGACATATGCTATTACCAACTCAAAAATGTTTGTTCTTATTATTCTCTCATGTTATTTTGATTTATATTGTTTCTATCTTTAGTGTATGTTTATGTTTTATTACTATATTTAATGAAGTTATTGTCAATATTTCTAAACATTTATCTGAAGAAAATAATTAAAAAGTCCCAGCTCGCTAATGTGGAGTCCTGCTTAGTACATTGTTCATGGAGCTGCCTTCCAAAAGACATTCAAATTCTATGGATATTAATCTGATTATATCTTTACTCTATATGGCGCTTAAATAATACAAGGGGAAGGGCAGATATTATAGATACTAAGGGAGAAGAGAAATTGTATAATTTTAAACTAAATTCTAGGGAATAGTAAAGGCTAGCAATTTTAAATAATTCAGGAGTAGTGCACAATGATCTACTGGAAGAAGAGCAGTGGCAAACCCATTCTACAGAGTTGCCAGGAAAACTGCACGGCTATCTCCATGAAGTCACCAGGAGTCAAGCTCGACTTGAAGGAGACTTTACCTTTACTATTCCCTAGAAAATATTTCCATGGAAAACCAAAAGAAAAAAAAACCCCGGCATTTCCAGAAATGTTTATTTCTGGATCACTTAAATATCACAAAAATCAGCTTATGATAAAATTACACCCTACCCTTAATATATTCTGAAAGTCTTTTGAACAAAATCTCACAGGGCTTCAATCCAAGGAGTTCCACTGTGGTAATAACTATATATTTTGGGCTTACTTGTGGTTTTGAAGGGATTCTTAAGAAATGGCATGTCTTTAAAGATGAAAATAGGAACAACGAACAGAATGTGTTAAGAGTTTCTCAATCTATCGAAATCTCTAACTTATAAACAATGTAATAACCACACCTTATAACAGCCTACACTTCTTTTTGTAGTTCATTTTTAATATATTCAAGGATGGAAAGGCTTATTAATATATTATTTAATATATATTTTATTATAATAAAAAATGAACAATGCATGCACACTGAGCGCAGGCACTCACGCACACATGAGCAATAGCATGTGCATGTGCAGGAGAGCTCCGAAGACCAGCTGGATTTCCTACTGCAATTGCGTGCATGCACAGCAAAGGCCCGGAGACCAGCTGGGTTTCTGCAATTGTGTGTGCGCAATTGCATATGCATGCTCAACTGGAGGTAAGTTGGCCGACAGCTTGTCTACCCAGCAAAATGGCTTTGCGTGCCATCTGTAGCACTCGTGCCATAGGTTCGCCATCATGGCTATAGTAATTCACATTTCTGTAATAAATCCAAACTCTTACATGACACCATAATTAAGTCATTTGTAAACACTGTTATTTACTATGGTAAATCAGATTTCTCATTAATCACAATCTAAGATATTACAAAAAGTTTCATATTTCTTAATTAAATTATCTCTTAACTAAATGGACTACAACCAGGCTATCAAAAAGGACCCTGCACGCTTTCCAGAGAAGGCAGTAAACATGCTTTCCAAAGACTGGAACCAGAATTACATCCATACTAGTCAATGGCTATGTGGATGGTGCTAATAAAAATAGACTTGGTTGATGCTCTAGGTACATTTTAGAAAATTCTTAAAATCTCAACTTCACAGAGAGTGAGGAGAGCGAAGAATGCAAGTTGTAGAACATGCCACGTGACTCTGCCAATGGGAAACGGCTCATCTGATAGCCCCAATCTAATTGCTTCCTAGCTGTTTTCGATGTCCCTTTTCAGTGCTACAACTGAGTCAGAAGTTAATTCAGCTGTGAAAAGCAGTTGAAAATCTCCAAGGGGGAAGTAAGGTAATAAGGAGTATGACATCACTCCTTATTGGTCTCATACTCCTTATTACATGTGAAGACGACCTTTGTTATTAATTCTGAAACACATTTTTTTTTCATTTTGTACAGATAGTCCTTGACTTGCAACAATTTAGTGACCGTTCAAAGTTGCAACGATAAAAAGTGACATGACCAGTTTGCACACTTATGACATTATAGCATCCCCATAGTCATGATTTACATGCAGATGCTTGACAACTGACTCACATTTTTGACAGTTGCAGTATCTCAGAATCATGTGATCTCCTTTTGCGACCTTCTGTCAAGCAAACAGAAGGGAAACCAGATTCATTTAATAACCATATTACTAATTTGAAAAGTGCAGTGATTCACTTAACAAATGTGGCAAGGAAAGTCATAAAAATTGTAAAGTTCACTTAACATAAATTTTGGTTGTAAATTGAGGACTACACAATTTATTCAAATAATCTAGTGGATCTTGATGTAACAAGAAGCTGGAAGTCTACTGAATCAGGATAAACTAATCACTGTATATGGGAGCTTGCATGTTCCAGTACCACTGACTTTTAAAAAACCCCCACTCATCTTTCCTGATTTCCAATGCAGTTTAAAAGTATCCTCCCCTACCTGTAACAAAAGAACCTGAAAGTTGGGATAAGGATCATCTAGTAAAGGATAGAATTATCAGGTGGCCTAATTGGGTAGCAAACATTCACTTACTAATTTGAACAAGCAACTGGGATAGCAGACTTCATCTGCACAATGGATGCATTAATGCAATAATTATTAATTTTCAGTTATTAATATTCCACATGCAGGATATTTTAACTAAAAGTCTGATAGTTAGAAAAAAGTATAGAAAGAGAATGTACAGATGACCAAATGTCAGTAATTCTCAAGCATGATACACAAGAAAAATCTATCTATTCAAAGGCAAAATAGGAAAATCATTGCTTAAATAATGATTTTTTAAAAAAAAAATCTGCATTTTAGTACTTTGTTTTCGCTGTGTGTCTTGTCTTCAAGGATATTGGTAGTAAGGATTTTTTCAGGTGTGAGGACTGAACATTTTCTATTCAGTGGTATTTAGTGATAGCTGCCAGTTACAACTGCTACTTCATCTTATCTGAAGAAAAAATAAAAAAGGTAGAGGCAATTTAAATTCAGAAGAATTATTGTGGATTAATATTGATGGTGGGCTCCTCTACTGTGTAGTCAAGTTCTTCATATCAATTGACTGTAGATTTTTAATAACCAGAAGACTTGTTCAAATATATATCATTATCACTATTGAAAAGTGGCAACAAAAATGTCCATCAAACTACCTCCCAATCATTTGTTAGATATAATGTAAAAACTAGACACCTTTATTGGTGGACCGAACATTGCACAACAACATCTTAGTGGAAAGATGATGTTATTTTTAAAAAGTCAGATCAACTCTATCTTGAGACTTGATTTGGCAGCTCAAAAACCCAAATAAATAAGCAAACAAACAAACAAACTTTCCTGTAGATTAACACTTAGCCTTCCTACAGTTGGCTGAGAAATACACCGCAGTCTTGGGAAAACCCTATATTGCCATGTAGACTTGAAAGAAGCATTTAATTCAGGGAAATTAATTAAATTTACCTCAGGGAAAAATTGTTCCCTCATCTCATTTTAATTTTTAAACTCCTTGAGATTAATCATTTGTAAGTCAGTTGTGCCTCTCAAGGACCCTCTACTTACTACCTCTACAGCAGAAAGTGGTAAAATAATATTGCATTATGGTATCTATTTTTTGTACCTACTATATAAATTCATTGATGTAAGCCCTTTTAGTACCAAACTCCCTCCTACTACCTCATTAGCCAATAAATGGCACCTATATCAATCAAGTTAAATCCTTTAAATATCTTGGTGTTTCACTTGGAAAGAACACATAGCAATTATGACAATAAAAGCCCAATGTCTCACACATGCTGTTTTGCAAGTCCCAGAGGCAACAAGCAAGTTACAGCTCAGGGCAAAGGTCTTGACCTATCTGATTTATGGTGTTACACAGATACTTTTGAAATTATTAAGGGCCCTGGTAGATGTGTTCCAATGTGTGTCCAATTCCCTGTTAAATTAGAATCCAAACTGATCTTGAATGTGGACTTATTAGCTAAAATATTGTCTTAATCTAATCACTTTTGAGAGCTTTCAGCCCTCTCTAAATTTCTAAGATAATTTTATATTATCATGCCTTAAATGGAATTAAATTGTTTTTAAAATTCTAGAGTCTGTCTGCTCAATATTTGAGAGAAACAACATGCCATTGAGTTAGACCTGCAGAAAGATTTTAAGTTTAAATTCCAAATTGTATTGTTCTGGTTTATTTAGCAAACCATTTTCAGCAGTCCCCCATCTTACTAACTTCCTATGTCCTAAACATATAATGTTTGTCTCCACCACTGGGGAAGAGAGAATTAAGTGGTCATTGTCTTCACTGTCCCTGTATATATGTAATATTTTATCCAGTTCTATTTTAAAACTTCAATTTCAGTGGTCATTATTATACCTTGCAATAATGAATTCCATATGTGCATTGTATTTCTCTTCATGTGTTCTAAAACTCCTTCCAACCAGCTTTCCTGGGATGACCTCTAATCCTAGGTTTAGAATTTTGTGCTTTTCAAGTTCTCAATTTTCTGCATGTTTTAACAAACCTAAATTCTGCCCACCTTTGGTTGCTATGTTTCCAAGTTACAACACAAGACTGAAATATTTGAGGGACTGTATCTGTCCAATCACCTTACTTATCCCATTAAGTGCAGCAACAGGCAATTATCTTGGTTAGGGAGGGTCATCTGGCAGGACCAAAATGTAAGTCTTTTTTTTTTTTACTTTTTTTACCCTTATTTGAGATCAGATTAGCCCAACCCTGTTAGCTTTCTACAAAACCCTAAAAATTGATTTTGCCATTGAGTATGTGGGAACCCAGGAATAGCAATTATATTGATTGTTACTTATGGATGTTAGAATACCTTATCTATGGATTTTGTTGCATGGTTTTTGAAAGTTTTTATATTGATTTTTTATCATTTAATTTTGTGCATTTTTATTTTATTTATGATTGTTCTTGTCTTGTTTTGATGTTTTTAATTGTTTGAGCTGACTAGTGTCAGAGATAGGAGGCATTATAAACTAAAGTCATAAAGTCTTAAATATTCTCCATGTAGTCCATTTAGCTCTCTTAATCTTTTTCACTGATAAGAGTATAGTTGACACCTTCTGCATAAAGAACTTATCCTTACCCCCAGCCCCATCACTCTTATAAATAATAAAAATAAGAAAATGTTCATTATTTCTTCTTGTTCTTTGGAAATTAAATATTTTTGTTTTGGCAATTATTTTTATATTAAAACTACAGTATCTAGGAAATGTGTTCTATTCTGAGCTAAGGTAAAAGGCATTTTCATTTGCTATTCTGTTGAAGGTGATGAGTAAATGGCAGTAGGATGACAAGTATTTGCTAACACCCATTCAAATTGGAATTATGTCAGTGGGAACTTACAAAAACAAATCAAATACAGTATACTATAACAAGGTTTCCTGAACTGAGTAAGCCACAGACTACATTCATACATAGTGCTAAGCTGGTGGAGCTCAAACTGGGGGTAGTCTGAGCATATCCTGAGGGTAAAGAAGCAATTTGTAATTTATTCTTATGAGCTGAGGATCCAGTCTGCGACTGTTGCTGCCAAGACAGTTGTACAAAACAACAATCTTGGTGTTTTGTATTGTTTGTGTAGAGATAATGACACTATTCAGAACTTGGAAAAAGAGCATTTGGATCAAAAAGTTTAAGAATCACTATGACAAGCCAATACTTTACTTTATAAACTTTATATACATGAACTTTACAGGCCACGACTGCTGCATTCACACAACGTGATAAACCAGAAAAAACAAGCCCACACATTAGCTTACTGCAATACAACACTAATTAATTTCAAATTTAATCAAAGAAGAATGTATTATTTGAGAATAGTATTTTCAGTTTATGTCTTGACAATAAGATTTCGATACATTTTATGAGACAATGCTTCCAATCTCACATGTTGCTTTTTAAAAATAAATTACATCACCAACTTTTAATTGGATTTTAAAATCAAGGAGAGATGTAATTAATGGGTGCACATTTTGAACTGAGTATCCAGTAAATCCCATCCTAACTGGGAAGCATGTAATACGTCTATAAAAATATCTATAAGGACATATATGATACTAAGCATTCCCTTTGATCTAAACAATAGAGTTTGAAAGCAGTGCACACTGCTTTCATTCTCTGTCAAGGAATTAACATTTCTAGACAGGGTGGGAAACAGTTACACTAACAATGAAGTTGTGTAATATTTTTTTTGCCTATTATCTGCTTACAGTAACCAGCAAATTTCTTTCAGGTTTTAACTTTAGAGGATTTGTTTATCAGTTAAATTTCATCACTGTGCACATTTAAGAAGACAGGAATCATATTTGCTCAGAAGTAAGTCCTTAAAGGTATTTTAGCAATAGCTTCATATTTTTATGTTTTGTTTTTAATTGCAAGTGCTCCACATCTAGGTAACTAGACAGTACCTGACCACAAGCCAGCCAAGTGGTGCAATTATTCATACTATTGGTAATAATCACGTCTGCATAACTGGTACATAAACCTCTAATTACAGAGTCAGGATATCCCAGAGGCTTGGGAAACAACACTAGCTTCACAATATGAATTTAACAAGCTGAAACGTATACTAAAAAAAATACTTTAAGGAACACAAATCCCACTAGATCTAAAATGGAATAGGACCCTTTAAGATAAAGGGGGGAGAGCAAATTTGTACCACTACTGCCCCTAACCCCACCTTAAATCTCTAAATCCAAATAAATAATACTGCGATACTAAAATATAAATAATCTCCAATACCATAGGAGAAAGTATTTGTCAAAAATTTGAACTATGGTATACTTGAAGCTGTCTCCCAAAAAAAAGTACAATACTGAAAAAAACATTAATAAGTTCACCCCCTTCTAGTAATGGTCTACTATCTATCAGAATAGTAGCATTAATAATAATCCTTTATATACATTTATACATTTGGGTTCTGTAATTCTTCAAATGTAGAAATCTATTCTGAATGTACTCCATCCTAAACAGCAGCAAAAACTGGCTGGGAAAGTCATGTCAGATGGCAAAGCTTCTTCAGGGACCTGTTAATAACTCTCTTTAAGAACAAACAGACTGACCAAAAGGCTTTAAGGGTGAGATTCAATTGGCTGCTTTTTATTGCAGGTGCAAAAAATCCCTTATAAAGATTAACATCAGCTACTATGGTACTTAGAAATCTAGCCAATCAGCTCCAAGGTTTGAACTCTGTGAATTCTTCTCTAGCCTTAAGAGATTACAGACTTCTTGCCTCCCATTTCTCAGAACTGAATTTTGAAGGCACCTGTTTATAATAATAATTTTTTTGTCTGATCTTAAACTTTCTACTTCCAGCCTTATTGACTTTAGCCTTCTTAGGAAATCTTGACTATGAATTTGAACAATCCAGAATCCATCAAAAAGTCCACTTAAAGAATGTGTAAAATCACAGATAATTTATAGCACTATGTACATTGCTGATCCTAACTCTGCCCAGTGCATGCATATTTTTAACCCTGGCCAATGGATCCATTTCAATTCATCATAGTATAGAAATGGGGATTGGTTCCTACTTCTGTTGCAGTTAATTCCTTTTCTACCCACAACAGAAAATACTTTTGCATGTTGATGGTTACTGTTAATATAATGTAGTATTTAGTCAACGGTTCATATTCCTTTTGATTAATAATGTTCATGTTCTTTTTTACTAAAGAAAGTTACTATTTAATTTTGTGCTGATAATGTAATTAAAGAATTCAGTAGTTGACTTTAGATCAGTCACTTTCTCTTAGTGATTTTAGGCTACAAGATTGCTGAACTGATAAAACTGAGATTATAGTATAGTGTATACTATAGTGAATCCACTAAATGTTCTTTTTTATGATAATGGACAAAGATATTCTAATTGCCGAGCCAGATACACTAGAACAATGAATGGGGAAAATACAGTGGTCCCCAGGGACCGGTTTTTAGAAGATATTTTTTCCATGGATCGGGGGTGGGGGAGGAGCATGCAACCTAGATCTTGCACACACACATGCAGTTTCATTTGCCTGCCACTCATTTTCAGTTGTGCAGCCCAGTTCCTAACAGGCTATGGACCGGGACCAGTCTGTGGCTTGGGAACCTCTGTTAGAACAGGTTTCTAATGCCCCAGAGAAAAAAAATGTCCTGAGATAAAAAAAAAATATTTTTTTTTCCTTATCACAAACAAATGCATTTGGGAGACCAGGGATAGAGGGCATTAAGTGAGGAAGTTCACTTAACAGCCATCCTAATTTCAAACTATTGGGCAGCCTCCGTTATGGTCATAACTTGATGACTACTTGTACTTCATTTGAATGATGTGATAGCAAAGGTAAACATTATAATGGCTATGGAAAAAGTATTTTATTTATCTGTGCAAAATTAAAACAGCAGAAAGTTTCTCTCTTTTTGGCTAAATGTTTAGAAAAATAATACCCTTTAAAATATTTATAGGCTACTTCTATTTTACAAAATAGTCCAACTTCCTACTCAAAATACAGGAAGAATAATAAAGTACTATGCACACACAAAAGTGTACCTTGTATACTTCCTAGAGCTCTAGAATCAGGCAGTTAATAAGTATTTTAAATAAGAGCTGAACTAAGTAAAACTGACCATTTCAAGGATGATTCAATAATTTCCTTCCAGAAGTTTCTTAACCTACTTCCACTGGAGGCACAGATTTGACACATGTAGACTGGTAGAAAGTTCAGATGCTGAGGTGGGTGTTGAATGAATAGTTATTGTTCATTCCCCCCCCACCTCACAAAATGTCTTTTACTCAACTCTAAAGGTGTGCAAAGTTTTAGAAACTTTGTACTGAAAGAAGGTTGCATATACATATGTATTTAACAGCACTACATACTTTTCACACAAAGGTACACAATGCTGTTAAATAGACAGCATGTACAGCCTTTAAAAATGATCTTGTAAAAAAAATCTTTTTTTTCATTTTGTATTTTGAATAACTAAGTGAAGGATCTCAAACCTTACTTTAGTAACTTTGCTAAAAGTGTTTTCCTTTCCTATTCTTCAACACCCGCACTCATCTCTCCAAACTGCCAAAAAAGACAGCAAAGAAAAATTTGGCACCACATTAATATATACTCCCCAAAATTCATAAATCATATTTTCATCACCTAGCCAAAGTACAATCTCCTTCTCTGCTTCGTAATTAGAGCAGTTGTATCAATGTAATTGCTGTTTTCCATCTCTTCATTTCCAAGATAAATCCTTTATAAATTATACAAGATTATGATTTAATTCTTTATTTTTAACAAATATAAATAAAACATGAACATATGTTGGGAGACTCTAGAATGCATCTTTCTAAAGGATAATGGTGAAGAAGGGAGACCTCCAACTGTTTGACAGTGGGGGAAATATAAAAAATAGACCCATTTATTTCAACTAGCCGGCCTGGCCTGATACCTGGGGTTTTAATTTAAATTTAATTTAATTTTAAATTGAATTAATTTAAACTAAATTTTAATTGTTCATATTTTAATTGTTTTTAACTGATTTTAATTGAAATTTAAATCATAATGATAATGTTTAATTGGACAGCCTTTATTTAATTATTTTAATAGGTTTTTAAATTGTTATTGTACTTATGTTTTTTACTGGCTGTGCACCGCCCTGAGTCCCTAGGGAGAGGGGGCGGTATATAAATCAAATAAAACTCTAAACTCTAAACTCTACACACTTTGGAAGGATGGAAGGCTGAGTCAACTATATATCATAGTGTATAAAGCGGTGTTTCTCATCCTTGACAATTTTCAGATGTATAGACTTCATCTGCCACCCTTGCTGACTGAGGGAGCTGAAGGCCATACTTCTGAAAGTTGCCAAGGTTGAGGAACTCTAGAGTAAGGATTGGAAGACGTCTTGCCTAACCCTCTGCCTAGGGCAGGAATTCACTACTAAAATATTTCTAAAAGGTCCAGCCTCTAGGAGAGGAGAAGCTATCACTTCCCAGGGCAGTCTTTTACTGATCAACTGCTCTAATCAATAGGATTTTTTTCTGAATGTCTAATCAAAATTTGGTCCTTTCTCATTTAAATCTGGGAGTCTTTTCCTGTGCACCAGAAATCATTTTTTAAAGTGGCAGGATATTCCCTCGGGCCTAGAGTAGCACGTTATGTACAAACAGTGTATGTGTGTAATATACGCACACTGCAAGAGAAAAACTGGCTGAGCAAGTGGGGAGTCAAGTGAGGAAATGATCTGGACTCCCTATATGAGCACAAGAGAGCAAAGCCTGACATACACACCTTGAATGTCATTGAACGTTGTCTAGTCTTGTCCAACTGGTCAGTTTAAGAAATTCCAGTGTATATGCTTGAACAATAAAACAGCTCGTTGAACTCTTCGAGTGTGGAAGTGGTTGTTGACACCTGAAACAACCAAAAGTTATACCTTCTGTTAAAAGGCCACTGTTTAGGACTTCTGAACTGAATTGCAAGGAAGAATATTATTACAGACACACAGGACTAATGCGGGGATCTGAAGGATATTCGTCTTAGAGTATTAAGACTGATTTAATGACAAAGTTTTTTAAAAAAAACATTTTTACTACTCATATTATTCAGAACTCTATCATCATAGACATTTTAACACATAAAGAGGATGAAACATATTTTCAAGATTTGATCCAAAGAACTACAAAGCCCTAATTAGCACGTAATTATATTCACTACCATGAAAAGCTCCTCTTGATTATTTCTGCATATTAAACAAGTGGAAATAGATATGGAGTTCTCCTCTCCTCTCCTCAACCTCTACCTCCTATTCTTTTATTTAATTCAGTTAGGGTTTTCTTTTAATGCCAGAAATCTTTCATAGCAGGATGCAAGATCATTTTTGTGATCACGTTACTGGCTGTCGATGCAAGGGTTCCCAGACCAAGAGCAGACTTGGTGGCAAGTGTAACTCAATTGTTTGCATTGTGACTGTGCAGCTCATCTTCTTACTTACTTCACAAGATGGTAAAACTGAAACAACTATGATCTGAGCAGCTTGAGGAAAAAGCTGAGAGGAAACCAAAACTAAATACTAGTAAGGAGAGACAGTGATTGGACTCTGTGGAGAAATAGACCCCTATAAACATACTTATGAATGCACCTTAGGTGGGAATCCATAGTGTTGCCAACCATCACTCAAAATAATTCGAGGAGATGTGAAGCTTAGTTAGTGTACATCAGTGTTTTTCAAACTTGGCAATTTTAAGACATGTGTGTCAGGGTTCCAAGTAATAGACCCATAGTGTCAAGCCTAAAAGAAATATATACTGTATGCTGGGATTTTATTTGTCTATACTTTTACAAGTAATAAGGTAGCTCTTTTAGCCATGACACATTCATTGTAAGAAAAGGCCGAGGAGATGGGGAGTTGGGTTTAGACAGCAACAACATGGAGACTTTTATCTTTTCACATCCCTTCTAAATTCTTCACACGAGAACCAAGGACATTTCTTTTGCACCTGATGTGGGCGGTTTGCAAAGATGAACTTTGGATGCCACTTTGGTTGGATTGAAGCAGAGAGTGGCATGTGATAATTAATGGGGAGGAACTTTCACTTTACTTGGGTGGAGGAAGCCCGAGAATTTTAGATTCAGGATTTCTCCAGATGTACCAATACAATGTCTTCAATAAAATCTCATTCTAAGGACTTTCTTTAGAGTTTTGATTAAGTTGTGGATGTGGTATGGAACCCTGACACATAGCAAGCAAAACTCCAAGGCAAATAGATTCCTCAAAGAATAGCTTTATTGGATATATCATATTGGCATAGATCTAATAAAAACCGACTCTGAAGATTCCCATGGTTTTCACCTAATTAAAAGTAAATGTTTTTCACTTTCTCAAAACAATCAGTCGCATGGTCCAATCATGGTTCTGTATGGTTGCCTAGTGACATCACTTCTCCTTCCTCTGACCAGGTGTGAGAATGTCCTTGGTTCCCAAGAGAAAATATTTTACTTTGGCTATAAAGTCTCAAATATCTCAAATCCACCCTCCCAGAGGTGGGATTCAACCAGTTCGTGCCTATTCGCTAGAATTGATTGTTAACTTTCTAAGCAGTTCAGAGAACTGCAGGTTCCACTGGTCATTAGGGCAGAGAACCGGCTGTTAAATTATTTGAATCCCACCACTGCCCCCTCCCTATCCCTCAACTCTAGTGTGGCAACACTGAAGCTCCAAGTTGGCTTTGGTCAGGTCAGCTTCAGGATTGACAGCGTGGACTTCAACTCCGAGAATTCTGGCTAGGCATTTCTGGGAGTTGAAGTCCACACACCTTAAAGTTGCTACATTTGTAAATACACTGCTCTGCATCCAACCAAATGAAGCACAATATCAACAAAAGTTGAGAAGAAAGTAATCACATGAGTATATTGAAATGCTGAGCAATAACACTCAGTAACTCTCCCCATTGACCATGCTAGTTGGGTATTAGAAATTTTTGAAAGGACCACACATTCTCACACTGTATCTCTGACCCAAACTGTTGCTAACCCCATAGTAGCAATAGGCTGTTGGAAATAACCAAACACTAACAGATAAAGCCTTTTGCTAACTACAACAGATATGTGTACTAAAAAAGCACACAACAAACATATGTATTAAAAGAAAAAGATCAGGGAGAGGGAAGTATTAAATCAGAAATAAATGCTAATAAACATATCTAGACTTCAAGAATGGCATTCTTAACTGTAAGCTCTTTTGAGGATACATGTGTTAATTGTTCTAAAATGATCCCTTCAGAATATTGTTAACCAAAGCCTAAATAAGCATGGGAATTCACTGATCATAAAAGGAATTGGATAGAGATGTAGGAAATGTTTGCAGAACAGGGGAGCATAGCTATTGCATTTCATTGACCCAAGATGTGTATATTCCTGTTATCAAAGATTATCCTCATTTGCAATCACACATGTAGCTTTGGGTGGGGTCCATGCAATAGCAATGGGAGAAGACGAGGGCATCTACCCACCCAGGCAGATCAACCAGATCAGCCCAGGTCACATCAGTGGAATACAGATATTAGTCAGATTGCTCTCACATCCACTTTGAGGTCTTTACAGATGTAAAGTAGGTAAGTACTGTAAATATTCTGAAAGGAAAATAATATCTACAGGTTGAAATTGGTCATATTACCTCTCTCTTTAATTCTAAGGTGTCGTTTGAATGTATCTGGTGGCGCAATAGTTAGAATGCTGACTGGTTGACTTAGCCTTCCATCCTTCCAAGGTTGGTAAAATGAGGACCCAGATTGTTGGGGGCAATATGCCGACTCTGTAAATCACTGAGTGTAAATGCTATTGCTATCGCTATCCTAAATTATTCGGTATTTGTAACAATATTCTAGTATTTTAGTAAAGCAAGCACAAGGTTAAAAACAGCAATTTTCTGGTTTGATTCTTTTAGCAAGATCAGCCAAAACAAAATGCAAAACCAGAACTTAAATTCTGAGAATATCCCAGAAGAATCTTCTTTTCCATCCAATCTATTACTCTCCAGATAAATCTCCTTGGGCTACAGTTCTTGTCACCCTCCAGCTAGCTTGGGGAATGTTTTCCTAGAACATTACAAAACCTGTCATTTTACTGTAAGACGTGTGATATATACAATTCTGTAATTTGTTTCCTTTCCAAGAAACCTGCTGATTCTCCCTGTCGTTTGGCTCAATTACATTGGATGAACTTGCCTGTCCATTCTCAATGTTAATGTTGGATTGTAAACTACTTCAAGGTGCTTTATAGGAAGCAAAAGAAAACCAAGAGTCTGGAAACATCTTCTCCATCTATTCTAACACATTCTATTAAAAAGCATAAACTTTCATGAGCTGTAGCTTACAATATTTCAGCTTAAAATGTTTTAAGTAGATTAATAAAATGAACATTCCATTTAGAAAATTGACATATTACATAATGTATGGCAATAAAACCCAAGTAATATCAAATTACCCCTCTGTCATTAATGACCCATTCCTGCAATGGTGTTTTATTATACCTAAAAATCAAATAGGTAGCAAGTTTGATTATATAAATCAGAGGCCTGGCTTTAAAAACACAGTTCTAAACTGGTGAGAGAAAAGGCAGCCAACACACTTGCTCCAATTTCTTTGCAAACTAAGATATTGGGATCTCCCATGTCTATCCTTGAATAAGAGTTTTCATGCTTGAGCTATTATTAATGAGAATGGAAACCAAGTCTTCTTCTCAAACTAGCTCATCAATGCAAGAAAGTTTGTGTGACACTAGTTAATTGTGGCTGATTTCAAGAAATTAAGCAAGTCTCAACAAAGAAATACTATAAAATGTAGACTACAATAGAATACAGTGGCTCAGTGGCTAAGACACTGAGCTTGTTGATCAGAAAGCTCAGCAGTTTGGCAGTTTGAATCCCTAGCACCACATAATGGAGTGAGCTCCTGTTACTTGCCTCAGCTTCTGCCAACCTAGCAGTTCAAAAGCATGTAAAAAATGCAAGTAGAAAAATAGGGACTACCTTGATGGGAAGGTAAACAGCACTCTGCGCCTTTGGCATTTAGTCATGCCAGCCATATGACCACACAAATGTCATCAGACAGCACTAGCTCTTCGGCTTAGAAACAGATATGAGCACTGCCCCCTAGAGTCGGGAACGAGTAGCACGTATGTGTGAGGGGAACCTTTAGCTTTATGGCAGTAGGCTTATTGATATCTTCTAAAAAACTCAACGCATCCAAGTGTGTTGACTCTTAAGATCTTCCCAGAGTTGGCCAAACTTACCACCTCCTTCTTATGATACACAACTAACATTCTGGAGCCATCGTGGTGGTGCAGTGGCTAGAATGCAGTCCTACAGGCTACTTCTGCTGACTGCCTGTTGCCAGCAGTTCAGCAGTTTGATTCTCAGCAGTTCAAGGTTGGCTCAGTCTTCCAACCTTCCGAGGTGGGTAAAATGAGGGCCAGATTGTTGGGAGGAAAATATGTTGATTTTTTTAACTGCTAGAGAGAGCTGGAAAGCACTGTGAAGCGATATATAAGTCTAAGTGTTATTGCTATTGAATATGCAGTTGAATTAAAAAGGACAGGATGTAAGGAGACCAAAAGGACTCAATCAATACTTGAACTTACAAAGCATGAATTTACATGCACCTATATATAAGAGAGAAATACCACCATTCTCTCTTGTTTGCCCTAAGCCTAACACACATTCATAAAGGAGAATATTTGTGACTTGGTGTTAGGAATGTAACACTAACAATAGTTGGGTAGGCAATATATAAACCAGGATTGTCACTTTAAGGTTTATTACTTTACCTTTAAATGTACTATTGCTTTAAGTGAAAATGTG
>JANHFJ010009006.1:15455-33784 GCA_032468195.1 Cerberus rynchops
TTCTATTCCAATCTGTTCTGTTCTGTTCTGTTCTGTTCTGTTCTGTTCTGTTCATTATTATTCTGAATTGCTGAGTGCTAATCTACTGCATATTTCTTTGACTATTGGATCCTTTGCCATAGACAGCCAGTCCTAAAAGACAGAAGCTATGCATTAATTTTATGTCTTCATTGTCATTTCTAAGGCTAGTTGTTATCGTCTTTATAATTAATCATACTCCCCCTTTTTCCCACCGTGCTACTTTATTTTCACTACTGTTCCTTGCAGATCATTTGCATTTTCAGCTATCAGAATAGTGTCATCAGCACAGTCTAGTCTGTATGGTGTGTTTAATTTCGGAGAAACAAGGTAGAAAAAATGATTCCAAGAGGTTCTGTACAAAAAGTTTCAGTTCCTGAATTGGTATATTTTTTTTAAAAAAAGGAAAACAAAACTTGAATGCAAGAATCCTGTTGATGCCACAGCTGCTACATCTAATGTCCTGCTGTTTAGAGACCCCCCCAAAAAGCCTGATTATCTACATATGCCATATCCAAAGCAGGTGTCATTTGATCCCTATAACATGTCTGGAACATCAGAAGAATATGGGGGGGGGGGGGGAGGAAGCAATGATTTCTAGGATTATGCCAAGATAATTTCCATCAGTGGGACTTGATACAAAAATTTTCTTTGTTTTCCCCCAATTAATTAAGAGCTAAGCTTAAAGTATCAGTGCAGGGACCAATTAAGAGCCATCATTATCACACATGCACGTAGAAATACATCCTCTCTTTGATTTGAGAGCAAAAATGAGACACAATAAGCATTTCAGTGTAGTAATCATGACATTGTTCATGTGTAAACTTTTTTAAGGGGAAAAAAAAAGCTAGCACCAAATATGTTCGTCTCAGTTTCAGCTCCCAATTAAACATAATGCATTGTAACCACATTGTAAGCCACCCAGAGTCACCCTGTGGTAAAATGGGTGGTGAAGAAATTAAATGAAATAAAACTAAATAAAATAAAATACCAAAATCAGTTCATTTCCGGAAAATGGCTCAGAATTGGTATAACAAAATGTGCACCTTGTAAAACAGCTTCCTTAAAAGCAAAATTAAATCATCCTTTTTGGCCTGAAAAATAATGCAGTTTGCCTAGTCTCATTAGCCATGCATTAGCTATGGCAGAGGTGAAATTCAGCAGGTTCTAGCAAGTTCGCTAGAACTGGTAGTAAATTTTCTAAGCAGTTCAGAGAACCGGTTGTTAAAGAAATGTCCTTTAGTTTTTTTCCACTTTACAGGGTTAATCCTATCAGGAAGGCAGGAAAAAAACATTCTGGTGTTGTTTCTAACCTAATCTTTATTGCCCTGCTTACAGAAACTGCCCATCCAGTCACATGACCCATCCCCAGCCATGCCCACCAAGCCACACCCACAGAACTGGTAGTAAAAAAAATTTGAATTCCACCACTGCCCTAAAGGCCATGAATTCCCCTCTGTATGACTCACCATTGATGAGACCATAATCTGCAGTTTGTTAGATCTTACCTAGGACCATGCCTTGGGTTATCAGGCCTAGGGTGCAAAACTCTGGATGATCTCTATACGGCAGCAAAAAATACAAAATTCTGTATTTCAAAAACTATTAATGCACATAATTACAAAGCTATTCTCCTTCCTCCATAATATTTTGGCAGTCTTGGCTTCAGGTTTAGTCACCGTTCTGTTTTTTCTTCTTCTGCACATTTGAAATATGTTGAGGAGAAGATTTATGCTTGAATTAAACTTTCATGGAAAGCAGACATAATGGGAAAATCTAACTTTTAAGGTTGCTGTCATTTATCTATTTATTTATTTGAAGTTCATTTGCAAAGAAAGGCACAAGCAGTACAAAAAAAAGTTTTGAACCAGCAGTAAAAACATCTGTTTCCTGTACAATCTGGGCTTTATCTATAAGCTGCAACTGAAATTCCTAACTATTAATGCATATAGTCAAAAGTTTTGAAATTCTTAAATATATAGTTAATTGTGTTATTTAAAACATTATTGAGATAGGCAATGAAGAGATATATTTATACCTGTTTAAGAGGTACTCAGTTAGAAAACATAAAATACCTTTTTGGGAAAGGGGCGGTATATAAATTGAAATGAGATAGATAGATAGATAGATAGATAGATAGATAGATAGATAGATAGATAGATAGATAGATAGATAGATAGCGTGTCACTGCTGTTGTGTGACAGGATGCTGACATATCTTTCCAGCTTGCCTGATTTTGTGCTATCATTTATTATTTATTACATTGTTATGTTCTCCATCTCCACCATAAGATTATTCTTGTTTGTATCTGTGGTACCTATAGCAGACATTTAGCACCAAATTTGTTGATTGCCATAGTTATTTGTACTAGTTACTATAACAATGCATTTTATGAATGTTTATTGCAATTTTTAAAAAGTCCAATTAATAATTACAGATTGATGTATTTTAAAGAGTTGTGGTGGTGCAGTGGTTAGTATTCCAGGCTAACTCTGCCAGCTGCCAGCAGTTGGATCCTGACTGGTTCAAAGTTGATTTAGCCTTCCACTCTTCCAAGGTTGATAAAATGAGGACCCAGATTGTTGGGGGCAATATGCTGGATTCTATAAACTGCTTAGAAAAGGCTGTAAAACACTATGAAGTGGTATATAAGTCTAAGTGCTATCACTATTGTTATTATGATTGTACTCTCTGACCCATAGGTCATAATTTTCTTGATAGCATAGAAATGTGCGTCCTGTATTCAAATCAAAACTTTTTACCATGATCTAATAAGAGTTTTGATTTGAATACAGGATGCCACATTCCCATGCTATCAAGAAAAATATCCATTGGAGTGCTCCCTTTAAACTGTTCTGTTTTGTTCTGTGGAAACAAAAACAACCCATTATTTAAGGAAACATCTAGAAACATCTGTACTCTGAAAGACTATCCTTAAAGCTGCAGAATAAGAGAGCTGACTCTTTTATATTATAAGACTATTTCCTTCTTTTCTTTAGCGTTTGATGTATATTTTATAATGCTTCAGTCTATATCAAGCCTGTGACCCATGAAGTCAAATGCAATCCATCATATTATAACCTCCCCAGTGTTTAACTGCCCTGTTCATTGCAGGCATCAAAGACAGAGCTTGGGGGGGGGGGGGTTGTCACATAATGAGTAGGTTGCTATACATTGATCATTGTAGTGAAGCGTGCCAAATTGGGAAAGAAGATGAACTTACTTTGGTTCTTAGTTTCAAGGCCATTGCAACCCACTTCTTCACTTATACCTAAAAGTTTATATTCTCTTGACTCTGATGTTTTCTTTTTGACAATGGCAGTTTACTTATATCTGTGTTTTTAATTGATTAGCAAAAAATATATTAATAATTTTGTAATTGCTTCACCCCTCTTAATTAGCAAATATAAATCTCTTCATTATATAATCCATGAAATAAGCAATATCTTCTCCGTATACAATTGTCAGCAAAAAAAAAAACCCAGAGTTCTATCATATTAAAATTAACTAACATAAAATTCAACTTTCCACATCTCAACTTTCAGCTACTGGTAAAAAGTCATTTCAAAAGCATTAAAAGATCCCCAAAACCTAGTATAAATAAATTATACCTAACATTTAACATAACAAAAAGAGACCATTTTTCCTTAAAAAGGAAGGGAAAATTGCCATACACTCATTGCCATCTATCCCTAAGAGAACCACCACAAATAATAACATATTCCATTTGAATAAACATTTCACATCTCAGTTCTGAACTAAGTAATCCCAGCAACCTAATATTAAAAAGACTACAATTTAATCCTACAGAAAATCTATTCCTTTAAAAAAAAACCATATAGTTAGATACTACATATTTAGATATTAAACAGTTAGGATACAGAAAATAGGTATAAAACAAAACATTTAACCAAAGTCACATATTTCCAGTCAAAATATTAGTTAATCCCAAAAGAACCATACAGAATACAGAACCATCCAAAAAGAACCATACAGAACCATACAAATGGAACCATACATGTTCCATTTTAACCATGGTCAAATAAATCAATTTTGTCTTTTTTTTTTTAAAACACAGAACAGTCTTCCTCGGTTAACCATCCCAGTAGTTATTGATCCTGGTTACAAATTTATTCTTTCCTTTAAGTAGTTTTGTAAATCCAACAAAGAAAAATGATTCCCATTACTCTCTGGGATTATCATTTTTATTTCCTTCTTAATTTTTAAAACTTCATACAGTTGTTTTCTTTGTATCTGATGGCAGATTCTTAGCCAAGGTTGTTCTCAAGTAGAATTTGTTGTAGATTTTGTTCTATAACATTTTTGTTCTGAAGGCAGACTGCTCTCAAAAAGACCCAAGGTATCTGCGACAATCGATTCAAAGTCTTGACACATCCTTGATGGAATTCCTCAAAGATATCTCTAAATGCCATAATTTATTTCCCACAAACACGCCATTTATTCTTCAAAAATATTTTAAAAGTCTTAATATTTAAAATTCAATACTCCAATGTTCTGTGAGCCCTTAATTTTTAAAAAAAAATGTGTAGCCAAAAGCTTGCCCTTTTGCTCTTTATTTTAATTTCCTAAAAGTAATAAAAATAATTTTTCATGTTCATATATTAAGGTTTGAAGGCACTCACTCACCAGGTATTTGATGCCTTGTTCCTTTTGAAGGTATCTAGCTTCTTTCAAGCAGTTAATAAACAATTTCTAAATGTAGTTAGCAAAAGAATTGTCCAAATTTAATGTCCTTTGAAAGGCTGAAGGAATTATGGTAAATTTCCCCTCTCTCATCAGTCATCATTGTCTTGCTGTCTATCTGTGAGGAAAAAAGATGACTATTCCAGTTGCCAACAGTTTAGGTAATCTCATGTCTCTCTTTTGTCGAGAGAGAAACAAGGAGTTAATCTACTAACTCCTTTAAAAAGTCCTATTATTTACTTTTGTATTTTCTTTGTATGCTACACTATAATCTAATAAAATTGTTAATGTAAAAAAATAAAAAGTCCACAAACGTTGGTTCTGCTTATTCCTGGAACTGTCTTCAGTTGGTCATTTTCTCTAGAATTTTCTGTAATTAGTCCCCCCCCCCCCCACTATTGTTAATCATTTGAATGTATTCTGGGCTTAGAACCAAAGCCTACTTGTTATTTAGCAGATGCCAGTTTTTGGAATTGTAATATATACCTTCAACCAGTCCTTGTTGTTTACACTGGCAAAGATGAAATAAGGGGCCTAATGATCTCCCTCCTTCAACTCTTGAGTGTCGTAATGGTGGCAGTGTTGGCCTGTTTTGGGCCTAATTTTTCTTGGCTCCCAAATTCCTCCCTACTCCAGAGTCCAGGAGTCTTGGCACCCAGAAGGAACATTTCTATTTTAAAGCCACATGTTTGCAGAGCAAAGCTATAACTCACTTGTACAGTGGAATGGCTAAAGGCAGTAGAAGCAAGGAGACGTGCCTACTGATGCTTTTTGGAAGCACACCTCCCCTTGGAAATGAAATGGGAAGGCTCTGATCCTTGAACACTTTTGAAAAATTGCCCTCATATATATTACAGCTGTAAGCGGGACAGCTGAGAAAGCCTCTGGCAGTTCTTTGCCTGCAGCAATGAGTTTTTACAGCTGAGACTGACTCCACTTTTCAAATCTCCGAGTTGCCTAAATTATTCTATGTTTTGTTTGTGTGTTTGTTTTAGTCTTCAGCTACACATGGACTTATTAGCTTTTTTGCAGTGGGTGCATTTCCTTTCAGCAAAAACATGACAGTTTGAGCAAAGCTACTTGGCTGAGGTCCTTGAGCTTTATCTCTAATCCTAACTATGTGGCAGCTCACTTTGTGATGCTGATTTCAATTGCTTTAATTTATTCCCAGGGGAGGAGAGATCAGGGTTTAACCACGTTTTCTGTTCCTTGCTGTTTTATGAAAGGGCTTAGTGAACCAGAAAGTTGCATGATTGTTTATGTGATGTGTGCCCCAAGGTGAACATGCATCAGCAGTTCTATAGGCATTCTCCCGACTTAGGGACCCAATGTAATTTCAGTGAAAAGAAATATGCTTATATTCAAAAATATTCATTCTTCTAAATAATGCTGTTTCTACTGCTGCTGATGCTAATGAAAAGCAAGTGTGATGCTGGTCATGAGAACACCTCTCTTAGCGGTATGACTGAGCTTGTTTTTCTTTGTTTTTGTGTTTTTTTTCCCTAGCTGGGAGGCTGCGGGATCCTTGGAGTTGGCATATGGCTAGCAGTTACTCAAGGGAACTTCGCCACCCTCTCTTCTTCCTTCCCTTCTCTGTCAGCTGCCAACCTGTTGATCATTACAGGGACTTTTGTGATGATCATTGGCTTTGTGGGATGCATAGGAGCCATCAAAGAAAACAAGTGCCTCCTACTCAGTGTGAGTATTGAATGTATCTTATGTAGTTGTATCCTGCCTTGTGACCTCAGAGTGATTCTGCATATGTTAATGCCTAATATATAGTCAATTTCACATAGAGCATATCCCAGCATCTAATACAAGCAGTTTCCCATCCGGAGTAAGACACCTTTATTTAAAGTCTTTAATGATGTTTAGCATTATGGGTTAATTGTTTGTGAAAAATAGGATGCATGTTGTAAAATACCTGAAGTCGCCATCAATCAAACCAAACAACAACTTAAAAAGCAAATCTGTTACTTCTTGTGCTGATAGATAATAGGTGTCAAACTTGGGTGTCATGTTGCCATCACATGATGTTTCATGACATTTTTCCCATTCCTGGAGCTGGGGAGGGTGTGGCCTGTGTGTGATGCATCCAGCCTGTACACCCCTGAGATAGATGAATGCCTTTAAAGATACAACTGGTAGATTGTATTTACTAATGAAATGTTTTTTGCCAGCCAAACATTTTTTCCCCAGATCCTCTCAGGAAGTTGGAGGAAAAAGTGAGAAGCAATCCTATTGTTATAAGCAGATTTCTATTTGCAAAACTTGTCCTGTTTTTACATTTAGGTATACTCTCTTTTTAAACAACAGACTTGAGAGACATTTTGAAATTTGTATGATACACCAATAGATAATTATTAGTTTTTGATTGTTAGTTTTACATCCTGCCTTTTCTCCAGGAGATCAAGGCAGTTCACAGCAGGGATCATCTCCCTTCATTTTATTCCTACACAACAAGCTTGTGAAATTGGTTAGGCTATGAAAATATGTTTGGTCCAAAATTACCCAGTGAGTTTTCATAACTGTGAGAGGTCTTGAATTTGATATTTCCAGTCCTAGTCCAACACTAACATAGAAAGTAACAGTTAGAAGCAATGCATGTGTGAATAAAGAATAACATATATTTCTTGCTTTGGAAATGATTTATCAAATTTGCGGATGGACGGACGGACGGACGGACGGACGGACGGACAGACAGACAGACAGACAGACAGACAGACAGATAGATAGATAGATAGATAGATAGATGATATGAAAAAGTTGATGCAGAAATTGGATGAGTTTAGAAGTTGGAAAGTTGGAGATCTCAGATCTTCTTTCTCAAAAATCTTTTAATGTTCAATTCCTGGCCCTACCTCCTGCTTTATGGTTATAATTTGATAGTTCTTGGCATCCTCCCCTAATATCAGATATATGAGAGAGTTAGGACTGTCACACCCTGTACTGCCATTCTGCCCATTCAAAAGTAAAAAGAAATAATTCCTATGTTACCATTTCCTAGCCATAGAGCATTAAGGCATTGTCTAGAAGAATTAACCCAGCTCTCCACCCTTCTCCTTCAACTCAGTGTAATAAAGCCAATAAATAATCTCATGCTCCAAGCAGCACATAAGACAGCACTGGTACATAGGATTTCCCATCCTACTATCCCAACAAAGAACTCCCCCTCTTTTTCTTCTTCTTCTTCCATTTTGAGCTTATGGCAAAGAGCAACCAAAAATCAACAAAAGCTAGCACAGAATCTAGTCAAAACCTATGTCTACAGAAATATCCATTTTTCTTGAAGCAACAACCCGTGGCCTCCTTTTTTATATAGATGCCCAGTTTTCTTCAGGATTCCAATAAATAAATTCTAAGGCTGCTGGGAAGATGGAAAAAATATTCTCAGCCTTGGTGCCCAACCTTCACCCCTCTTCCAATTTCTTTTAAAACCACTAAAAGTTTCTGTTTGTATGTGATGGAGGAGTTAGGAATACATTTCTCTGCTAAGCCTGCCTGCTGGCAACAAGAATATATTGACAACAAGGGTTGTCTTTTGCATTTTTTATCCTGCCTTTATTACTTTAACTCAAGATAGTAAGCATATGTAATATTCCTTCCTCCTCTTATTTTCACCACAACCATCTTATGAGGTCAGTTGAGCTGAGAAAGAGTGATTGGTTCAACATCACCCAGCTGGCTTTTATGCATAAAGCATAACTAGAACTCACAGTCTCCTGTTTTTTAGGCTAGATGTTTCATCCCTGTACAAAACTAATTATGTTCCACCACCTTAAGTCCTTAGCCATCCCATGTTCTAATAACCAAGCCTTTTCTAAATTTGCTTGCTACTTCCTGTTCCCATCATTGAAAGATGGTGCATGTGCACATTACCTAAAATATTTATTTGTTTGTTTGTTTGCTTGTTTGTTTGATATGCTGCCCATCTCACTCTACAGAGCGAATCTATGTGATAGACCATAAGCTATACTTTTTTCAGATGCTGTATTTATAACAAATGTCCATCCCTTTTGTCTTTAATTCTTTGGTTTGATTCCCCAAAAGAAAAGCAAATAAAGCATCACTTTTTGTGAATCAGTGAGATATTGTAAAGAAATCCCTAACCATGTTTACAAATTTCTCTCAATGATGTGAAAGGGACTAAAGCATGAGCAGTGTCAATCCAATCTAAAGTATTCTTTCTACAAAAAAAAAATTTTGTATCTGTAATCCAACATAATGATTTCCTTCTGTTTACCAAAAAGAAATGGAAGAATGAATATCAGGTATCAGGAGAAGATCTGTGTAGCTGAAGATCTCTATGAGAGACAGATTGAAATGTTAGATTATGATAAAATATATATTTTTTAAAAGGTTAAGAACTATCTCCTTTAAAATGAAGAAAGCAAGGCAGGCTTTGCTAAGGGGCAATCTTCTATTTTCGACTGTATATAAGATGTTCATTTGGATTTTAATAAATGCATTGCTGACAGGATATCAACATTAGTATTTAGGAATAAGTTCCACTGTCCTCATTTATGAACTGGGTAAGAATCAATTCTTATGTATGAAAATTATTTTTAAAAGATCTTTAAAAATCTTGGCTTGGAGAAAAAAGAAACACTAAAATCAATGTTTCATCTTAGAGCAGATGTTCACTTTAAATTGTCTCAGCCAGCACAATTTAAAGCATACTTGAAATATGGCACTCCTTAGATTGAACTCTTTCATATAGAAAAGAAAGCTGTTGTGTTGTTCTCCTATGTTAAGTAAACATAGGTAAGTAAAGAGTGCAGGGCTTTGATATGTAGGCAGTGTGTACTGTTTTCTTCCACTTCACAATGACATGTTTCCCTCACATAGCAAAAATAACTTTAGGAGATTCCTGAGAATCACACTACATTTCTTCTGAAATTCAGTGTTTTCTCTCCTTCCTTCCCTCCTTCTATACACACATACACACACACAGACACACAGACACACACACACACACAATAATAAGATTGGCTTCTTGTGTAAATGTGGGGGTAAATCCTTAATTAGAAGTTACATAAATGCAGACAACCCAGTTTCTACACCAGGGGTCTCCAATCTTGGCAACTTGAAGACTTGTGGACTTCAACTCCCAGAATTCCTCAGCCAGCTTTACACTGTAGAGATTGGGGATCATTGCATCTTCTAATCTTATAAATAGAAATTTGAGCTAAATTCTCTCCATAGAATTATTTTTAATTTGTTTGTTTTAAAATTCAGCAGCCCTTTCAAATGCTTTTGTTAACATTTACCACCAGTTGCTCTGGAATCCTCAAATCTCACATTAGAGAATTTGAGATTTCTGCTTCCATTTTTTTCCCTAGTTGGACAGCTCCTTGACTTTTGGGTTTTTTTAAAACTAATGTAGAAAACTGTCCAAAAAGGGTAAAGGCTCCCTTACTTGAATTTCATTAGCACTGTTGGGATTAGAATAGTTTAGACACTTGAAAGATAGGTTTATCCAACATATTAAATGCATAAGTTTTCATATGGTTCATGACCAGCTTATTTCACAAAAAACTCTCTTCGAATATAGATCTGTGTCCTATTTAAGACTGATATGTAGTTCATGTATTCAGCCTAGCACATATTTGCCTATATACAGTATGACAAGGTATGCAGTGCTTCCCCATCGGCCTCCACTTGAATTGTGCAAGGAGTGAAATAAATGATGTCACATATTTCATTTTTTCATATTCAAATTATGTGAATTGTGTCCTTTATCTAGTTTGTGGATGGAAATGGCTTAAGTAGTGCATGCTATGATGATATCATGGTGTACATGATGTCATCATGACTTGAGTCAGGAGCCTTTGTACTTCCGTGTTCTTCATTGGCAGGACCATGCATGGAAAATGCGCAGAACTATTTCATAAACTCTGCAGTTACAAAGATAAAAGAATAATACGAATTTTAAAAAGCATTAAAAAAATGAAAAGGAGGGGATAGATGGGGGAAAGGAAATAGAAAAATAGAAAAGAAAGAAAAAATAAGAATATGGTAAAGAGTCACCTCAAAACAGCCTCAGTCTCAGTTTTGTCTAGTAAAATTTGTTCCCCTTGTATAACCACTTTTAAATCAATTTATAATAGCAGACAATTTTAAGATTAACTTCAGAATCTACTGTTTCTAAATATCCTTTAACTCACCTAAAATTAAGTATTTTACTCCATTCTATATTACTGAGTTCTTGTTTCTTCATTAGACGTTTCTCTTTTCTTTCTTTTAAGAAATTCAGATCCCAAAACTGTATCTCTTTTATCTGAATAACAAATCTATGAGGTCGGATAGACTGAAAATTTTAAGTTTAACCTAGGACTTCTTTTAGAACTTCTTAGTCAGAATTCAACACCTGTTACTTTACATATCACATAATTCTTTAGCTTGTGATCATTTTCCATTTATGGTTTATGATTCAGTGAAGTCCCTAGAAATGTAGAATAGGAGAAAAGCTTTAAGTAGAAATCCACAATTTGAACATCTTCAATGTGACTGTTTGACAGACCTAGAAGAACAAATGTCTACCAACTGTTTGACAGATCTAGAAGAACAAATGTCTACCTACTGTTTGACAGATCAAGAATGAAATTTCTGAACAACAAATGAGAGATCTTTTTTTTTCTTCTGGTAATTGGCCATGTCAATGAGCTGTTCCTTTGTGCAGCATTTCAAAGATTGCAGTTTGTTTTGGCGTGAACATTTGTTCTTTGGTTTCAGTTTGCTAATAAACAAGGCAAGGCCCTGATTTCAGATAAAACAGTGAAGTCAACTCATATCTACCAATAGTATAAGTCAGCTTTTCATTTTTTAAAAAAACATGCAAGCTTTAAAGACTCATTTGTGATAGATGCATTGCAGGAACTTTTCTGAAAAAAATATTATTTCTAGATTTCACCGAAAAACTTGACCCCCACAAACTCCAACAACAACAGGGAAATTGAGTATTTACTCAATTTACTCAAAGTATACATATAAAAAAGAAAGATAAATTATTTTACTTTTCTCATAAAGTGATACCCTTTCTTGAGTCAAACTTATCTAGTCTATTGTTAGACAGCAGCTTCTAGATTTAGTTGGGTCTTTCCCAAACACTTCCTTGAGAAGGTCGAAGAATTGGGACTTTTGAGTGTGAATTAGGCTTTTTTTTTTTCAACTGTATTTTTGCTCTCAAAGGTTGGATATGGTAAAGGTTGGTAAAGATCAGATTGTTAAAAAACAAAGACCAGATTCTGTGATAAATTATAGAGATCCCATGGTATTAAATTACACTTCTCATTTGTCTAAGTTTCCCTGCTCCTCATTTTTCACAGCCAAATAAACTAAGAGCCTTTTTTCTTCTTCTCAGGTTTTAAATAGTAAAAAGGGGTTGGAGGGTCAGGTAAGGAAATGTAAAATTCAAATATTCAAAGAGGTATTATTTTGTTATGCACCTTCCCTTCACTTTTTCTGACTGACCTACCTTTAAGCTAGGATTTGCAGAGCAATGCTAATTGTGTAATTGTGTTACATGCCACAATCTAACAAAACAGAGTCAGTTGGAAGTTGACATCCTGTGCTGTATATATATTAAATTCAATTTTTGCTGTCTTGGAGGAGAGGATTGGAGTAGATGTGAAATCCTCAGGCAAATGTTGAAGTTATTAAAGATTATTTTTAGAGGGCTATTCACTGCCCCTTGTGATTGCTCTGGTTATTAAAAATATTTCCATGCAGTAAGACCTTGTTCATTCATAATATTGAATATTGTATTTTATATATGACTATCTTGTATATATCACACATTCCTTAAAGTTTGATTGACATGGCATATACATAGTGAGTGAATGAATGATCATGCCTGATTGCCATAATTAATAGTATTTTTACTGGCACTCTTCCCTAGCCAAGAAGTTATGTACTCAGGCAACGAGACACATTGTTCCAGAACTGTCAGATTTTTGTTCTGCATCTTTTTTTCAGTTCAGGACTTTAAAATTCTGCAGCAGGAAGAGGGATTCAGTCAGATGTTTCATATCTTGACCTCTTCATATTTTTATTTCAGAGACTATTTTGCCTTGGTGCAAGTGTTCCAGAAGTTCAACATGCAAATGCCTTGTGTGAAATGGCATCTACTTATCACTGCCAGCATTTCCATTACATTCAGGTGTAGGATCAATACAGCCATCTAGGAATATCTATTAAAATTGTCCTCTTTACTTTAGAGATCTGCCACTTCCATTTGCTTGAAGGGGAAATCAATGTTTGCTTAGCTAAAGTGAGCAGAATTTGGGCCCATTTTGAGATGGACTATCAGAAGCTTTATCCTTTCTGGGAAGAAACTTTGTGGGTACATACAAGTTATTGCTGGAAGACATAAGGTCCAGTACCAATCTTCTACGCCCCTCACATTCCTTGAAGTCCTAAAACTCCCTATCAGATTCATTTAAAAATGCTTAAGGTACTGACTACATACTGACTGCGATCTTTGACAGAATTACAGGATTTGCACTCTATTGATATGTGTGTGTGTGTGTGTGTGTGTGTGTGTGTGTGTGTGTGTGTGTGCAACAATACACATGTATAACATGTGTGTTTTCTTAAGGGTATGTGATTCTTTCTGCAGTATCTATTGTCATGTACTGTTCCAAAGGTGCTTTTTTCAGGAGGCAATTGGACTTTCCTGTTTTTTCTTTGAAGACGTTTCACTTCTCATCCAAGAAGCTTCTTCTGGTCTGACAGGATAGTGGGGAATGGAAGGATTTATGCTCCCTGCAGACAGCTGGTCATTTGCACACTTTTAGAGGGTCATTGAAGCACATGGAGGTTTATCTATGTCCTCAGGGTCACCTGAGTAATGCTTCTGGTCTGCCATTTTGTCCTCTGGAATTCCGTTCCTACTCCCATACCATTCAAAGGGTGTTCATCCCAAATTGGTCCCAGGCTACAAGAACCAGGAGCACCGCTCAGGTGACTCTGAGGACATAGGTAAACCTCCAAGTGCTTCAATGACCCTTCCATTCCCCACTATAAATCCTTGCCCCACTATCCTGTCAGAGCTAAAGAAGCTTCTTGGATGAGAAGGAAACGTCTTCCAAAGGAAAAAGAAGAAAGTCCACTTGCCTTCTTAAAAATGCACCTTTGGGACAACGATGACCTGGATGACTGATAATCTCTATAGATTATTGTCATGTATTATTACTTCCACCACTTTTATTAGTATTTTTTTTCTAAAAAAAACCCCCACATTGTTAATTAGTCAGTCACTCTTTAGTCAGATCCCTTTTTATTTTAGTCATTCCTTAGCAAGGTATGTGGAAAATATAAAAATAAAATCTCTCTATACAATTAAAATATATTTAAAAGCCTAAAAGACAAAGACATTGAAATCAGGCATTAAAATATCATAAAACCGCCTCCTTAGAGCAAAAGATTTTGGACATCTTTGAACAACACATTTTTCAATGAAGTAAAAACTTAATAACTTTTATTTCCAGAGGAATATCTAGCTGAGTGTGCTAGGTATTGCGTGCTTGTTTCTTGACCTCCTTTAATTCTTTTGAAAAATCCCAACTGTAGAATTTGAAATGGGCCAAAAATGTACGGTTGGTGTTATGTCTAATTCACCAGCTCATGCATAGCGAGCAGATGTTGTAGCAGTTGTTGACTCAAGTTGTCTACTCAAGTTTTGTGTCCTGGGAAATGGCATCCTAAGGGAGGTGAATGCTAAAATCAAATTCCTTTTTAAAAGAGAGAAAGGATATTTTGCTGTTCTGTGCCTATGATTATCTAGAAAAAGCTGGGATGATCATGCTTAGATTGTGACAGAGATCTGTAGCTTTGGTATTCTGTGACATTTTATTGATTAGAGTCTATTTTCTTCCAAAAGTCATAAAATACTGAAAATGCCATAAAATACCAATTAAATCAGCTGTCTGACATACAGTCAAGGCACCATTCTTTTATCATTCTACTAGCTGGGCTAATGCTACCAAATGATTCATGGTAGAAGTCCAGGTGAGAAAAGGGGTTGAATTTATTCTTTGAAAACACACAACTTGATTTATGTGGTGTTTGCATTTTACAAACCCTTTTTTTTCCTTTCCTTTTGCCTTGGGAAAACTAGTAATAAATAATGTAGACCGGGTAACACAGAGATGTTTGGTGTCCTATTACACATTCCTAGTATGCTGTATATCCAACTTTTGGAGCACTTGTTCCACAATTTCTTAGCAGTGCTCTAATCCTAGAACATCAGCCCTGGCATTTGTGCAAATAATCCTTACCAATCTGGCAAATGTTTGTATCCATTCCCACTGAATATCCAGATGTTAACCTGACTAGATTGTATTACAGGTAGTCCATAATTTACGACTACAATTGAGTCCAAAATGTCTGTTCCTAAGTAAGACGATTATTAAGTGAATTTTGCCCTATTTAATGACCTTTCTTGCCACAGATGTAAAGCAAATCACTGTAGTTGTTAACTTAGTAACATGATTATTATGTGAATCTGGTTTCCCCTTTGACCTTGCCTCTCAGAAGGTCTCAAAAGGTGATCACATGACCCTGGGCCACTGCAGCTGTCATAAATATGAGGCAGTTGCCAAGTGTCCAAATTTTAATCATATGACCATGGGGATGCCACAACAATCGTAATTCTTAAAAACGGCCTTAAGTCATATTCTTCAGTGCCATTGTAACTTCGAATGGTCACTAATTAATGTTGTAAATTGAGGAATATCTGTATTTTAGACAACAAGTGAAGACTGCCATCTTGAAGTAATGCCAGAGATTAGAGCAAATGTATATAATTGCCTAATTTAGGGTAGTACTGTGAATTATATTTTTTCAGAACTTCTAGTGCAGTATTATGCATGATAACTCTTAAGACTTCAGTGCCTCTTGTTTCCATGCAAATTTTGAGAGTTTATCCAACAGAGAAGTTGTTATGTAATAAAGAGAAGAGAGGTAGATTTGTTACGCATTGAGGTATCTTTACAAGCCATCTCTGTACAAAAAGGACAATATCCATTGGTATCAGGATCAAACCAGACTGAGGATGCAAGTGAAAATATCTCTGTCCAAAAGGGAATTCTGTAGAAAATTGTGAAATGGAAATGACTAAAAAAACCCTAAAAGAATGCAATTTTCTGTGAATACATACTCTATAGAGAAAGACACGCTAGAATGGCACTACCCTGTAGGTCAAAGAGAGCATGCTGAAAGTATTGAAGGAAGCAGAACTTTACAAACAATCAATATGTTGAAACCAATGTTAAATAAATAGGTATATTGTCACATTATGTTTCGGATATATTGCTTGGGATAATCTTCAGATGGAACTGAAATGTTAACAAAAGAAGTATTAACTTTAATAAAATGACTTTAATCATCCTCTGTTAGACCGGGAAAATATAAGTTCTCCATACGACTGAAACACAATATTTACATCCTCTACCTGAATGTACCTCAAAATGCCTATTTAACTGTCTAAGCCCCTTAAAAGCCATGTTAGAAGGAAAAGATTAAACAATAGAGGGTAAAACACCAGCAATGGGCAGATATAGGCATTGGCTGGCATTCCTGATGCAGGGTTTTCAGATTCTGAATATGTTTGTGAAAGAAATAGATTGGAAGTAAATAGATTATGGCTTTATACAGAGGAGCAATCAAATTCAAATTGAGAAAGAGAGAATAAGCAGGAGATGCATCCATTGAGATAGGACAGTGGTCCCCAAACTTTCCAGCTATATGTTATCATTATCATCTAACTATACTTAGAGTCAGTGTGTTAGCAAAAATTAAATAAACATTCCCAATGGAAAAAGGGGCAGAGTTTAGGATTTAAAATTTTAATTTATCTTTTTTTCCCCTTTCTTCTCCTGAATCCTAAAATACACAACTTTTGAAAAATAAGTAACCTAGTGATTTTCATTCTGGGCAACCTCATCCAGATACCATCTTAGCTACCAGAAACTTCTAAGGTGAAATATATACCACTGCAAAATAAGATTAATCATCTTTGTGAGGTTGGGTGTAAACGCTTTGCATTGAGATTGTGTTGTCTCGGGTCATAAATCGTTCTTCTATCGGTTGCCTACAATCCCCAGGCACGATAGCAAAGCTCATTTTTATTCTCTTTATTTTTAGCATTTCAGCTGGGAAGCTTACTTAACTGTGCTATTTCATGTGCTGTACAATCTTGACTTTCCTTTTATTCCTTCCATTTAATCATAGAACCTGGTATACAATTTGGCTGGGTTATTGGGATTGCGTATTTCAGGTCAGATAAAACAGAAACAATGAACTTTCTAAATATGGTTGTCACAAATAACTCGGAGAAGTAGCTGCATTTGTAGTTTGGGTCTGAATTATTTCATATGTATTATATTGGTGTATGCCAGTCTGGACTATTAATTCATGAATGTGGTGGCACAAGTATTTCTCATTCTTTCTACTTGAGTTCCTTTAAAGTGAAAATGAGCAAAGTTACAAGCTTAGAATCCTATCCAGGCCATTTATTATTTCATTTTTTGAATATATAAAAGGAAAAATTAAGGACATACATATTTTTCAAATTTCATTCCCAGGTTATTGGATTCTCCCCCCAAAATAAAAATAAATATTATGGCTGCCTTGAGTAATGTAACCTTGGAGTCAGCCTAGATCTGACTATTAGATCCACTTGCGATAAGTTTTCAAGTCCTTTGGAACAACTAGCATTAAATGCTGTGTGATATGTTATCATAAAAAACTTTATCCAATATCAGTGGTAACATCTGATGGAAAAAGTAATCTTCTGTGTTGTACATAGATTGTAAGTATAATGGATTTGAATCAGAAAAAGTATTTGATGCATGAAAAGTCAATTATATATCAGCTTCCAGTCTGCAGTGACAAAATATATCAGTGCTTTCCATCTTCTGAAATTATTTGCTATCTAATTTGGAGATTGTCAGTTTGAATCTGTTTGGCAGGATCAGTTAGATACAAACACCGTACTCAGCATTTGAAAACTGGGATCAAAGACCTTCAGAAGGTGGTCTGGTTGCTATCAACTATACCAAATTAAAAATAACATGGCTGTCCACATTTGTAGCTATTGGGGTTGCAATCTCCTTGTCCTACTCATTGATTTAGTATAAAAAGCTCAGCCATAAATTATACATTACACATAGATCAAGAGGTTAATACATAAAGTAAAATAATATCCTTAAATAAGTAAACGAATAACTTAAGTTGTAAATCCAACAATATCTATAGCTTATCACCCCTGATAATTATCTTCTCCTTCCCCTGAAGACCAATAGTTACAAGCAAAACTTAGTGCAGCTTCTGTAGATAAGTCTGGTAGAAGAAAAAGATAATGTTCTCATGTGACCTATCAAAGCAATTGGATAATAGAGAAATGATTACACCTATGTGCCAATTTAGATTCAATTGGGTGATGCATTGCTCCTAACCAAAGAAGAATATTCTACTCATTAACCTTAGAATAGAAGATAAACCTTAATTTAAGACTCTTGATAATAACAGCTGGAGAAGATCACAGTTGGAGTAGTGGCAAGTCAGATTGTTTGACCTTTATTTTATTATGGAAAAGGTGCAGG
>JANHFJ010009007.1:172415-182580 GCA_032468195.1 Cerberus rynchops
GTGGCAACAAAATGTAACCTATACAAGAGACTTCCTTATTAGTAATTCTACCAATTCTGGTTTATGGTGGTTTTCAAAGAAAAATCTTCATCGTGCATATTTGATTTAAACCCAATGATTATTAAGACCACGATGTATTTATTTAATTATCAGTCAAATTCTTGTCCATCTTCCTCACAGAGGGGCTCTATAAGTATAGGTTATAAGCTTTGCTCCCATTATTTTATTAGGGTTTTCAAGCATCTATATGCACCCACTTTAGTTACTGTATTTTCAGTAAGAGCAAAAGGCTTTTCCTTCATATTGCAAATACTATAGCATATTATCAATAGACAGCTTCTGATCAGTTTAGCAGTAATGCCAACAGGTTAAAATAGATTAATTTAAGTCTCCATCCAATAGCAATAGCACTTAGCAATAGTGCAGTGCTTTACAGCCTCTCTAAGTAGTTTACAGTCAGTATATTGCCCCCAACAATCTGGGTCCTCATTTTACTGACCTCAGAAGGGTGGAAGGCGGAGTCAATCTTGGCCACCCAGAATTGAACTTCTGGTGTGAGCAGTGAGTTACCCTATAATACTAACCTAAGTTCTTTTAAAATCTGTTGTAGAAATACAACATTTATTTGCAAATTAACATCTACTAGTTGTGGAAATAAACCATAAATTCTGCCCTGTCTAACTTGGACCTATGCAATTCAAATATATATATTCTCTCCCTGTGAGATATATATATATAAAAATAGAGTAAGTAGTTGTGAGGTGCATTTTATTCCGCTAAAGAACCAAGAAGTATTTATAGAACCTGATCCTCACCTGCAGTTTATCCTAAGCTCTCACTGAGCGAAATAGCTGTACTTTATAATTAGATATCTCAGATTTAAAGTTAACACTCTCTTGCTGCAGCTTCAAGATGTGCAAAATTGTAAGGTTAGTTGACTTATTGTGGATGTCATCTGAGTTGCATTTGGGAAAGGATAGGCACGTTAATTCATTCTACCACCACTATGCAGCTTCAGATCAGCTGTTTTTTCCTCCCAGAATTTGCTGCTTTCATTAGCACTTCCTTTCTGGTCCCTTTCATAACCATCCAAACCTCCTTTTATTTTTTTCTTTCTCTCTTCTCACTTTTTCTCCAGGCTTCAATTGAAAGACAGCAGAGCTCCATTATTTTCTCTCTGTGTGTATCTCTCTTCCTCTCTCTCCCCTCCCTCCATCCCTCCCATCTCTTTTCCTCTCCCCCTTTCCTCCGTCCCTCTCTCTTCCCCCTCTTTTTCTCCCCCTTTCTCTCCCCCCCATCCCTCTCTCCCCGCCACACTCCCTCTCTCTAGTTATACTGAGTGGCCTGTGTGTTTGCTCAGATCTGGATATAGGGATTGACCAGGACTATGCTAGGTGCAAATTAAATCTGAAATTATACACAGTAATTATCTGAAAGAATTATATTTGTTGTTTATTAATTTCAAGTCTTCAAGTTATCAGTTTTAGTTCTCCCACTTTATAAGATCTAACCAGATGCAGAATCTTGGAAATAACTTTCTCTTCTTTTCTGCTTTGGTAACTTTGTGTGTGATTTTGAATTAATTGAATTAATGTTGAAGTCATTATTTTTTTAAAATATGAATTGAACTAATTCATATTCTGGAGGATCTGTGCTGAGGAGCAAGCAGACAAATAATCTTCCAAAGAAAACCAGACAGAGTTGAGACCCTCATTCTGGTTTCAGTGTTATGATTGGTTGGTGTTTTCCCTATTGCTTGGTGGTAACATAGATTGGCAGTAAATCAAAAGATAGCCAGCTCTCTTGTCTATGAAGTCTGGATTGGCTTCACTCCGGACAACACCATTCAGGTTCTAGCCTGCATGAATCATGGATGGATCTTTTACTCAGTAGTGGGAAAAGCCAGTTTTGTGAAGTGGTTAAGGCATCATATAAGAAACTAGAAAAGGGTGAGTTCTAGTTCTGCCTTAGACAAGAAGCCAGCTGGGTGACCTTGGGCCAGTCATTTACTTTTAGCTCTAGAAAGTAATCAATGGAAAAAACCCAAAACACTACAGGGACTTGTCCAGGCAGTCTTCAACAATCAGACATGATTGAATAGGAGAAAAATATTATATAAATTGGGAAATTATATCATTCCACCTTATACTGTATAGATCTGGTCCCTCAAGTGTCCAGTCTTGTTCTGGGCATCACACTTTTAATATTTCCAAAAACACGAACAGAGAACACCAGTGAAGTTTATCAGAGAATAAGACTCTAAGCCTTTGAAAATGGTCTGAAAATGGATCCACTATCCACAAATGATGGATTCCCTTCACTGGATGTGCTCAAGATGGGGTTAGACAGCCATATGTAAATTTATAATCAGCACTGTTTGCAGCTTGCATTTATATACATGAAATTGTACCCCTTTCCCACTTGCATCAACATCATACATGTGTGCAAAGGCCCAAGGCTTCAATTGTGTGATTGTGATTTTTTTGACCCTACTGAGTGTGCCATTAAAGTGCATTGTGGCTGTGCACAGCTTTATTAATTTCCACTTTATCAGACAGTCACACAGATATGATTGGCTCATTCTCTTGTGCATTTGTAATTTTCTTGTTTTCAATGCATGCTATCAAGAAGTTGAATTCTATAGTTATTACTATTCTCTGCTTTCAGTTATATTTTATATTTACCAATATGAATACTTATAAACCTAAGCAAGAGGTTATTTAACAGTTTTAAATAAAAATAGCTCTTATTGAGGGTAGATTTATGATATCCGTAATACATAAGTCATTTTCAGATAAAAGGTTTATATCACACAAGAAAAAATAGTAAAAAAAATAAAGGCCTATGTAGCTTAGGAATAGAGTTTGTTATTTGCTTGGTTCATTCAATAATTTTTGAGATGGCATTAAGGATGAATGTATGACAATTAATATTCTGATGTAGAGTAATATAAAATTTTATAAAGTATAAAAATGTATTTAACCATCAAGTCTTTTTGTTATTGGTTGCTATTTTAAGTCAGATAATTTATATTTTCTGTAGTCATTACCACCTGGATATTTGCAAGGAACACTTGAGATGGCAAACAAAGAAGAAAACAGAGAAAAAAACAGATACCCCAACATATTACCTTGTAAGTATTGCAAAAATTCTAAATAGTTCAATATGACCAGGCAGCTGGTCATATTAAAAACAGCTAAGATAGGCAACTGTTGTATGAGATCAAGGCTAATAAGTTTAAGGTGGTATAAACATCTGTTTGTTTGTTTTGTTTTGTAATAATATTTATAAGTCACCTCAATCCTTTTACTCAGGGGATGAGCAGCAGTCTGTTGTGTTTGTTCTCCTTTCTCTGAGGTTGATATCAGGTGGTGATGATGGAAGGGGATGAGAAATCCTCCCCTCTGCACTTATTATGTGAGTACCACAGAGTCAGTGCCCTATTCTCTCCTATTCAATATCTACATGAAGCTGCTGAGTGAGCTCACCCGTCACCATCTGGTGAGGTATTATCAGTATGGTGATGATACCCAATTATATATTTCTGCCTCTTAAGCAAATTAAACCGTGGTTTTGATGTCATATCCCAGTGCCTGGAGGCTATGGGGATCTGGTTGGGAAACAACAGGCTTCAAATTAACCCTAGAATGTGTGAATGTCTCTAGGTTTTTTATGGGGCCTGTCAATTCTGGGACTGTGCTATCTTTGGTACTGGCTGGATTGCAGTGCACCAAACAGTCCATTGATCATCTTGCAAGTCCTCCAAGACTCATGATTCTTGCTCAAAGAACAGGTGGTAACTGTGGCTAGGAAGGTCTTTGCACAGCTTTGTGTTATGTTGCAATTGTGCCTGCTCCTGAATCAGGGAGCTCTGCTCATGTTTACTTGTGTCCTGGGTAGATTATTGTAATGGAGGGTGTTCTTAAAAAGTATCTGGAATCTTCAGCTGGTACAGAATGTGGTGGGGTGGTGTGGGCAGTTATGTGTGGCCCTGGAGTTAAACATCTGCTCTACCTGCTGCATTGCCTGCTTCAGAGTGCTGTTTTTATCTTTAAAGCTCTTCATGCCATGGGGCCAGGTATTTGAGCTGGTTGATCTGATTACATCTGCCCATCCCATGAGGTCTTGCAGAAGAAGTGTGTTTTTGGTCTTTCTGCCAAAGAGTTACATCTGAAGGAACCCAGGAGATGGACCTTTCTGCCCTGGCACCTATTCTGTGAAACTTCAGCCCTAAAGTGAGACTAGCCCTCTCTCTGCTGATGGAACTTCCAGAAGTTCCTCAAATCCTGGTTGTGTCAACAGGCCAATGGGTCACAAGGGAGTGGTGATCTGATGAGGTTGTTCCATTGCTTGTGGTATCTGACAGTATCGCCTAAGCTTTTTAATAACAATTTTAATTTTTCTATTTGTTCAATTTTTTTAAAAAAATTGCATTTATTGTTTGGTAGTATACTACCCAGAGTAACATTTTGTGAGATGGGTGACCATAGAGCTATGATACATACATATGCACATCATCATCCATCCATCCTTCCATACTTACATCTGTACATACATACATACATATATGCATCCATACATGCATACTTACCCTGGGGAGTTTGCAATTCAAAATGAATTCCCAAATGGGCTTTTTCGGCTTTGTCTGGAAGGTTGTTGGATGAGAAGCAAAACATCTTAAAGAAAAATCTGAAAATCTAGTTGCCTCTTGAAAAAGCACCTTTGGAAAAACCATGACCTGGATGACTCAGAATCTCCATAGACATTATAACAAAAGAATTAAAATAATAATATTCTCACTTATATATCTGACCCAGCCCAATACACATATTTTTTGCATATTTAGTAAGTGATAAACCATCAACAGTGTGACATAAAAGTAACAACTACAGTTACTATGAAATTAGAGGAAACCTCAGAATCCCCATCTCCTGGCCTAGCTAACATCAATTCCCCAATCAAATTATCTTACAATATTGCTTTTATAAGTTGTTTCTGTTGACACCTGCTATTCCTCATTTTTGGTGTCAGCAAATGAGCAAGCCAGTTCACTTGCAGAAATTGCATATTATTTTAAATGTAATAATTCATATTAATATAAGCCAATAAAATCATGTGTTGCCTTGATTGAATGTATACAATCAAAAAGAGCACTAGACTGTTAAGGGAATGTGTCTGTTGCTTTTCTAGAAGGTTGTCATGTTGTATGCCACATAGCTGATAATTTCACACTTTAGAAAGTTCATTTCTTTTAAAATTCCAATCTGCTGCTGAAGTCTTCTTGGCTGGTTGCCCAGCAACTTAATTCATTCGTTTCTGGGGATTATATAGGAAATAAAACTGCCAGAAACTTTTTGTAGAATTAAACAAAGTTTTCCAATTACAAGCAAAAGGAAGTACTTTTTCACAAACTGTTGGACCTGGATAAATTCCAGAGAGAACTTGGGGTTTTCTCTGAGGATATGGTAGCAGTTCAGCTGGAATATGTAGTCAACTGAGGTCCTGTATCAAATTGCTCCTTTGCAGTCTCTTCCTTAATAGACCTGTCCTGCAGTGCACCTTAGTTCGCCAAGGAGTTGCAGAAGATGAAATTCCAGAAGAGTTCAGGTACCTGAAGCACTAGTGGTGGACGACTAGGAGCAAATCTGATTGAATCTGAATAAGAGTCAGTGTGCTGTTTTAAGGACTACTCTTGCTATCTGGCAGATAAAATCATTCAGATTTATTTAGAGTTGGACTCCAGTTCGACAGGTCTAGTGAAAATATTTAGATGGAGTTCTATAGGATTTTTGTAGCTGTGACTTCTGAAGAAATGGGTAGGGTCCCGGAACTCTGAGCGCAGCTTTCTATCTGTTAGTTAGATTCATATTTTTACTGGTTGGTCAAAGACCCAGGAGGTTACTGCAAATAGGTCCATGCAGTTGATACTTGCTTCTTTGAGGAAGAAGGTATTTCTGTGGTATGCCTTTTTCTTCAAGAAATCATCAAAGCCCTGGACAGTTTCTGCCCAGTCTCCAGCTTTTAATTTTTCACCATTAGTGCTCCAGGTATCTCTTCTGGCACTTCATCTCTTGCAGCTCTTTGGAGAATCAACTTATACTTGGTAGTGGGGCTTCAGCTCCAGAAGATCCAGGAGGAGACAGATTGCCTGGGCCCTTTTCAGGCAGGTTACAGAACAGAGATAGCTTTGGTCATGCTTCTTGATGGCCTGTGGCAAGGTTGGATGGGTGTAGTGCAACCATCCTTCTGTTTCTTAATTTCTTAGTAGTTTTTGATACATGTGATCATAGTATCTTTTTAGATTGGCTGCAAAGCTTGAGTGGGGCACCATTTTGCTGTTTTTATTTTCTTTGTGGTTAGTTCAGTTAGTCCATGGCATCTGAAAATGTCACCCTTTTGTTTAACATCTACATAGAAATGCTGAGTGAGGTCATCTGTCAGTTCAGAGCCAAGTACCATCTGTGCATCAGTATAATACATATATCAAAATATGCATCTAAATTCCAGGACAAGCAAATGATGCTGTCAAGCTTCTGTCCCAGTCTGTGGTGATTGTGCAGAACTGGATGGAAAGGAACACAATTAAATTCTGTCCTAAGACTTTGGGCCTCCTGTGCCTGGGGATCTTCCATCTTTGGTTTTGGATGGGATTGCACTTGTTCGTCAAGACTGATATGTAATCTGAGGGTTATCTTGAATTTACAGGCCCTACTTGAAGAGCAAATAGAAGCTGCCACTAACTGAATCCTTCCACAGATACATCTAATATGCCAGTTGTACCCTTTCCTGGACTAGGACACCATTCAGATAGTCACTCATGCCTTAATCATTTCACAATTGGATTACTTTAACACGCTCTATATGGCTCACCCTTGAAAACTACTCAGAAGCTACAGCTCATTGAGAATGCAATGGCATGGGTAGTAAGAGGGATGCGTTGATATGCTCAGGTGACCCAGCAGTTTCATGAGTTGTACTGGTTACTTATTGACTTCCAAGTACAATTCAAGGTCCTGGTTATGATCTGTAAAACCCTTCATGGGCTGGGGCCTCGCTGTTGTCTGTGGCGTTACCTATTTCCAGTTCATTTTGTCTATCCAGTGATATCAGGCACATTCAATATGCTTTGGATCCCATTCTTATGCATGGTCTACTAGGATTCAGAAACCATGCCTTCTTTGTTGCGGTAGATGCCTTCAATAATTGCAGAGGTCTGGATGGTTCCACCCTGAGGTCATGCAGGAAATCATTAAATACTTAGCTATTCTCTCAGGACAGGGTAATGGTTAAATGGTTTTCAAAATGTATTTTTTGTCAGATTGTTTATGATTTATTTTTGGTTGCTTTTTTCTTCTTCTTATGAGCTATCCAGGGTTGTTGGGAATCAGGTGGCCTCTATACTATAGGTATGAGTTCATATGCACGTAGGCCTCAATTTAACGACCATAATTGGGATAGGTTGCCACCATAAGTTCATTGTGGCTGTAAAGCAAGATGTCACATGACTACTTTGCTTAGCAACAACAATCTTGACAATTAAGTGAATTTTATCAATCATTAGCCAAGAATGTACCCCATTCCAAAACATTCCAGGCTTGGTCTCTTCCCATCCCAAGCTTCAGTAATCTCAAGCTTCCAACTTTCTGCACCTCTCTATCTCCCCCTCCCATCTTTGCCCTTTTTCTGCCCTGCACCTGCACTGCAGAGTAGCAAGTAGCCCCAGAACTGTTTAGCTGGAAAACCTCAATCCTCCCAGCTCATCTTCACCAGGGTTTGGGGGTTTTTTTTGGTTCTTGCTGCTTTACAAGGCATGCATGCCCTGGCTGCTGGGGTGGACTGGATTTTGTTTGCGTGGGGGTGGGGGGGAGGTCCCTAAAAGGTAGCATTCCAAAATGCCTCTTTTTCAAAAACCTAGAGCAAAGTGTGCAGGCTGGGCACAATTCATCAGGAGTCACAGCAAAAAACAAACAAACAGTGAAGATGTGGCCACTGTGGCTTCCTGGGATATGACAAATAACCCCAGAACATTGTAACTGTGGCACTGCTTGTCAACCTGCAATAGAGAGTGCAGGGTGACCAAAAGAGATAAGAGATGTGGGGAGATACATGATTGGGGAGAGTTGAAGCACCCCTGTGGTCATTAGTGCAGGCAGACTGCCAAGTGCCCAAATTCTGATGTTACCTTGGGGATACTGGAACCCATAGACTGGGTTCAGTTTTTCAGCACAGCTATTACTTTGGACATTTGCTGAATTAATGGTCACAAGTTAAAAATTACCTGTATGTATGAATAAATCAATAAATAAACTGATAAACCATGGAATTTTCTCTCATGAAAACATGGTGTAGCCATGGATTCCTTTCTCCTTGTGTTGAACCAAGCTGATAGATAACCCTATTTTGTTATGAAAGCATTTGTTATACTTGGCCTCAGCTGTGCTATTGTTTTGTTGTATTGGCTTTATTTTATATTTTACTTGTTATTGTTTTTTATGTTAATGATTAAGATTGTGATATTAGCATCTAAGATCCCTTCTCCAAACTGAAAAGCATGCAGCACCTCTCAGGGTGGGTCTGCCCTGAGGTTCTTATACTGGAGGAGCTTCTGATTAAGTTTATACAGATCATAGAAAAGAAATAATCAAATGTGTGCATGCCTATGCATTTATGCCAAGTAAAGACCTGATAGGTATATCATATCAACCTGTCTATCTGACCTTGCCAAGAACACAAGGTTTATCTTGACAGATTTCAGTTAGCAGTATCAAAACAAAGCCATACCAAAGGCAAGAAATGTCTTGTTTACACCAGATGGTTCTAGTTAAAAATAGAGAGGGTCACACCAGTGTTTCATGCCAAGCCAAGATATTTAATAGAATGTTTAAGATAAGATGATGTAGCACACTAAATATTCGGATACATTTTACTATGTACTTGAAATAGAGAATTTTATGTATTTAAGGGAAGGAGGGACATTCTACTATCCATTTCCTCTTAACCCAAACATCTGGTAGGATCACTACCTCTATAAAAGCTTCCTGTGTGAACAGTCTGTGTGTTGTGGACAAATCTGATGTAGGATGGTGATTTATAGGTTTTTATCTAGCCTATTTCAGGATCATTTCTCCCAGCCAGCCATAAATTCTGTCCCTCCGTAGCTATTTCTACCTTGGCTGTTGAAAGTAAGTCTTGCCTGCAGCCTTTTTTTCCACTCATAGGAATAGTGATCTGATGGAAAACCTTCAACAAGATTAATACTCCTATTGGAAAATAGTAAGTGAGGATTAGATTCCAGGGCTAACATCCAGAATATAATCTGGTAGTATTTATAAGTATTTGTAAGGTAGTCTGGAAATCATCCAATGGAAGAAGGCAACAAATTTAAATTAATTCAAATGTAATTAATTATACTAATTTGGGCACAAAGCTGCTTTATCTTTATTTGAATCTCTCATGGGAAGGTCTTACCAGATGATACTATCTGTGGTGGTGACAAGATTCTCCTAGAAATATTAAACAATACTATTCTTTCTGTTCTTGAGATTAGAAAGCAGATTCAGTAATGACCGAATGGTTACGGTGTTGTTTTTGACCATACTAGAAGCTATGCCCAATTAGAAATGCCATGTGTGGACCAGGGAATAGGGAAAGATGGCATCAGCTGGTGCAATGATTCAGCTTAGATACCAAAGATAGGTAACTAAGTCTGAAGGATATAGATTCTCAAACACTGAACTCCCACTTCTAGTCATTCTGCCATCTTCTCTCCTTACCAGTTACAAGGTTATAATCTCTACCACCAACTTTTGAGGGTACCAATCATATATTTTCCTTCTGTTTTAAAGACATGAGATAACATATCATTCATGGTGTGAGAAAAAGTCCTCAGATAATTCTAAAAGGGATTAGATACATTTATGAGACCAGTTACACTAAGTCTGATGTCTACTAATTACTTCTAGGAGAACAACAACAACAGGGCAATGTTGTGTGAGGATATCAAAACTTTATTATGTTCCTAATCTGGGAATCACTGTCAGGAAAAAGAGTGTCATAGCTTTATTTGTAAAGATATTGTCCCTAAATTACTTATTTTATTTTATTTATTTATTTAAATTTATATACCGCCCCCTCTCCCGAAGGACTCGGGGCGGTGCACAGCAAG
>JANHFJ010009007.1:200992-218128 GCA_032468195.1 Cerberus rynchops
GCTTTCTATGATAGAAAAAATTCTTGAGTCTTCATTTCAATAAGATTTACATCTGTTTCTTGCTTTCTTATGTTGGTGCTATTGTGGTCATTAACGTATTTGATCCTCATACAACAGCACTAATATTAATGTGGAGAATTCAATGAGGTAGATAATATACAAAGTGTGCTAGAATATGACAATATTCTAAATATTTTTATTTTATCAATACCAATTAGAATCATTAGCCTTTTTGGTACTGTTTTGATCTTTATAATTAAGCACAACTAGAGTAGAGAGGAACAAATCTTCCATAAGCAACAACATAAGATATCATTTTAACTTTTTAAAAAAATGTATATTTTTAAAAATAGAACTCTAGAAAATTCTGTTTTAATGCAAGTTCTCAATTAATACCATAGTGTAAATATGGAGTTTCTTAAATTTAATTAAGTAGTCTTAAAATATAATTTTAAGTTATCATTTTATTGAATTAAGAGAAAATATATTTAACTTATAAAGCAGCTGATCAATATTTGATACTATTTTGTATCAAGAAATTTTGTTTTGTTGTCATAAATAGCTATAAAGCCAGATATTACATTTATATAAAGAAAAATGTATCTCTTTGGTAAGCAATCTAAATTAATCCATCTCTTGCTAAATTCTACTGAAAGTAATAAAACTTAATAAACAGCTATCATTTTTTAAGCCTAGTTGAATGTCAAATATTCAATTCACAGTAAAGCCCTTAATTACTTGAGTTCTTTTGGTATCCAGGGCACATAAATAAAATCATGATTCCCTGCACTGTATCCCCAAATATCCGATTGCTCCTTGTCTCCAGAGTGCACATATAATTCCAAAAGGAGCAAAGGTGTTATTTCTGTTGTGATGTTTACCTACGTGAATCTAAAACTTAGAAGCATCATGTAGATACCGGAATATCCACAGATGTTCTGGTTGGGCTATTCACCTGCAAACACTCAGGTACTAAAAAGCACAAAACCCAATCATCTTGATAGTACTTGTATAGAAGTTGCACTCTGTAGTTCCATCTTGCTGGCTGCTGCAAGATTTCAAAGTTCTTACAACAGAAGAAGCATTTTCTTGATACCAGCAAAGACAAACAATAAAAACAAAATAACATAAGCCTGGATTCAATTATGATTAACTCCATCATCTTCAGGAAATAGCAGAGGCTGCCACAAGAAGGAAGAGGATAGATTATTTTTATACTCTCTCCCTTATAGTTTTTCACACATCCATTCCCCATACATTTTTTAAATTATTTCCTAACAATGTAGGGAATAGTAAGAATAAAGATGGAGATATTCTTAGAAATGTCAACCCATTCCTTCCTCTGTGGAGCAACTTATAAAAACTTTGCTCTGCATAAATCTGGATAACTAAAGTCTGAACAAAACTAGGATGACAGTGAAGTAACAAAATAGACAAAATATTTTATTTCCCCATATTTTAAAATGTATATATCTAAAAGCACAAACATAATTTATATAAATTTATATACAAATGTCTATATAATATGCAATATAATTGGCTTGCCTGGTTGTTTTATGAATTATAAATGCCTTATTAAAATTATATAGACTGCAAAATGGTCTTTCTACTTTAGCTTTTGTTCTATTTAATTCTACATACTTTTAAATTGTTTCTGAAAGAAAAAGTGAATAAATAAACCCAGAAAATAATAAAATGTCCATATCAGGCCAATTCTAAACTGTTTATGTTAACAGCTTAGATGTTGTTTTAAGGACAACTGCTTACATCTTCTGCAAAAAAAAAATCCTATGTACATACAGCTGTATGCACATAAATCATTTTATGAAATGACTGATATTAACAATTCTAACTGAAAAAATGTTACGTTGTTAAGAAATATTGAGCAAACTTTCTATACTAATATTTGATAGAATTTTTAAAAACTTTAGAAAAATAAATTTTCTAATTTGATATAGATGAAAATCCATTGAGTCCAAAAGATGAACAATTTCCATAAACTGCTTTGGAAAATGCTTCTAGCAACCTTGGAAATATCAAACATTTTCTACATGAGTTAAGTAGAAATTAACCCTGGCAATTTTTTGTCCCAGCTGTTCTTCTGTAAAAGGGTCGTCTTATATAGATTGTGGGTGAGATGTGGACCTGTGATTAACATCAGAAATTATTTTAAGCATCATGAAATGTTGAACGAAATACATATCTTTCAGCCATCTTGATTCCTCAGTTCCTTCCTATGAACCAATCCAAATATAGTAGCAACTTTGCAACTTTATATAAAACAATCCCCAGTTTAATCTACTTCATATCCCTAGATAAATTCAGGCTACTCCAACTGACCGGTGGTTATTCATCCATGCCCATAACGGTGAGGGGTGTTTGGTGTTCTCAGGGCTTGGATGTTTTCTTGCAGATGTTTCATTACCCACACTAATTAACATCATCAGTTTTACTTGCACAGATTATAATTTATTTATTTAATTAAACTTCTGCATGAAAACAACCATGCTCAGAAAACATCAAAGACCCCTCATTCCAACCCTGAGCTACAAATATTTTTCTTTATACTCACTCATACCAGTGAGTTCTTGCTGCTTCCTATATAAACTGGCACCACCCAGATGTATAATACTTTATCTCGTATTCAAACAGTAATGATTGTATCTTTGTAGGAAAAATTATGGAACTCTTAACATATTTGGAGGAAACCACATTTGGAAAGTTCTGTAACAACTGCATCTATGTGAATCACTTAAGGGATAACATTACACATTGTGTTTAAATTACCCAGTCAAAAACCAAGAAAAATCCTGCATGTTGTAGACATGCCTCATTGTTATTAGAATAACAGTTCTGTTGTTTTAACAATGAGGCATGTCTACAACATGCAGGATTTTTCTTGGTTTTTGATTAGGTAATTTAAACACAGTGTGTAATGCTATCTCTTAAGTGGAACAATATAGAAACAAAATCTGTCAAAATTGCATATAAGGTCCATGAATGAAAAGCATGATTTCAACTGAGGAGACTGTAGCTCAGGGTTGAACTGTGGACTCCTTGTGTTGTCTGCTTAGTTGTGTGCTTGAAGATGTTTTTTTCTGACTAGGTAGATAACATCTGTGCTAGAAGGGAGTGGAGTTTCTCTTTTATATGCAGTAGCTTATCCAATCAGTGTTGGTGGGTTTTTAAAAACTTTTTTCTTGTAGTTTTTTGATTAGGCTGTTTACTGACTGAATTGGTAGTTCCTTGATTAGGGTAATTTTTTATGGCTTGATTGTTTCTCTGGTTTTAATCCTGGTGTTTATCCCTGCTGGCTACGGAAGAGAGGTGTTCTGGTCTTTTTGTTTCTTTTTTATTGTCTCTTTTGAATGGTATGAAAACTACTGTATATAAATAGAGAGCAAACCTCACTTATTCTAGAACTGAAGATGTTATCTAGTCAGGTAATAAAATATCTTCAAGCAAACAGCCATGCTCTGAGAAATTCAGAAAACCGAATACTTGAATTGCTGCAGTATAACTAGTAATTCAAAATCCAATTAGTCTCTTCCTAACGTATAACATTTATTCTGCAATAGCTGATTTTAAATAATTATGTTGGTTTCTAAAAAACCAGAATACTCAACATAATCTCTTAGTTGGATATTATTCAATCTATTTTGTTCTATCAATTCCATTTGATGCCAATATTCGTTCTGTGTATAAAAATATTAATTCTGAATCTAACAATACAGGTAGTCCTAAACCTACAATCACAATTGACCCCAAAATTTCTGCTGTTAAGTGACACATTTGTTAAGTGAGTTTTGGCTCATTTATGACCTTTCTTGTCAAAGTTGTTAAGTTAGTAGTAAGGTTATTAAATGAATCTGACTTTCCCATTGGTTTTGCTTGTCAGAAAGTTGCAAAAGATGATCATATGACCCCAGGATACTGCAACCATCATAAATATGAACCAGTTGTCAAGCATCCAAATTTTGATCACATGATCACAGGGGTGCTGCAACAGTTGTAAATATGAAAAATGGTCAAGTCACTTTTTTCAGTGCCATTGTAACTTTGAACTATGACTAAACAAATTGTTGTAAGTCAAGGACTACCTGTAACAGATAGGTTACAAGGTTGAAGTATTGAAGCATTAGAGAATTTAATTTGGGGTTCAGAAATTTTTAATCAGATCAGGGTACTATACTTCATATAACATGCAATATTTTTCATGCTTTGTTTTACACTGAATGAAACATCATTAATAAATGCCAAATAAAGATTAGAAATTATATATTCTGATCTGCATAACAGTCACTATGTGATTGACTCTGTCTTATGCAGTAATAGTCACTGATTACCAAAGTTTTAAGTTCCGGTTTAACTTGGAACATGTGAACAACTAGAAACATTAAAGCCATTTATTTCAGACTATATTTCTAGAAAAAAATCCTACATTCATCAACAATATATCAGAAGCTCATTAAGGAAAAAGTTATTAGCTAACCAAAAGGAAAGATTATAAATTGCTTTTTATATTCTCTTTCAATGCAAAACAAAGAGTTAGACATATTCTATATATGCCTGGAATGAGGGCTGGGCAATCTTGACTAACAGCTGCTATTTAGAGAACTGCTGAATAGCTCTCATAACATACACATCTGTATCTAAATATGTTGGCATGATGCCAAAGGAACCCAGTTTTGAGCTACTAATGTGCTTCAGATAAATGTTGCCATGGGATTTGTACCAGTCAGCTACTAAATTAATTGAAGATTAATTTAGTCTCTGTACTGTTGTGAGACTTGGGTAGCCTAAATCTGTATCTGCCCTGCTTGCCATCTTCCATTTTTCTATATAATGGGGATTGTGCCTGGTAAGAGGTAGTTATGAGCTAACCAGTCACTTAGAGACAGCCCAGCTCAGAGTCCACTTTAGCCAGTCAACTAATCTTTGATGCAGAAAAAGTAAACAAGTACATGTTTTCTCTTTAAGAAAGAAACTCTATTCAGATATTATTCCAAATCACACTAGAAATGATTTATGAAGAACAAAGAGAATCAGTCTGGTGCATTATCTAAGGCTCTGAATTCTAGACCCATCTTAGGCAAAAATCCAGTTGCATGACTTTGGGCCAGTCACTTTCAGACCTAGGAAGAACACAGTAGCAAACCACTTCCAAAAGATGTTGCAAGAAAACTACAGGAAATCAAGAACGAATGGAAGGCACCCTCCCCAACTCCAAAAAAAAAAAAAAGAAGGAAAAGGTTCCATTGAATACTGTTGTCTTAAGGATAGTTTTGGTGCTTTGGCCGCTATTCCTAGCAGTCTATAGAGAGATTTTTTAAGTTTTTGCACTGATGGACATTTAACCTCTCTTCATAACTTTATCATGAACTTGCAAAGGTTGCAGATTAATTTTTGAGTATCTCCATTATGCACTAAATCTTATTTGGAGTAATGTCTGGAAAGGTTTGGTATAGCTATATGCAGGTATTTTTCTAAGTATAGGTAAAGTAAAATTTTTGATGAGGACCATGGGAGTGTAAGCAAGCCTGTTTACAGTGATATTGTAAGTGTATGTATCATCCTATCCAAAATTACATTTACAACTTGTGAGTTGGGTTATGACCAAAATTGAAGAAAGTACTCAAAGCACATAAAATAGGCTTGCTTACTGTGGCATTTCAAATCACTGCACAAAGCAAATGCATTTGGAAGCAGCCAAATGCTTGAGGATGTTGAGAATCATGTATGCACATCAGTTATATCATCTTCTGAACTGCAGTGAAATACCTGGTTGGGGCTTTTCTATTTCTTGTACTTGATGATAATGTTTCACAATAATTACGTGTATCTATGGTTCTTTTATATTTATGTACAAGCCTACTGCCATCTGCAACACACAGCCCAGAAAATTCAAAGGACTGCCTTGGTTCAGTGGTGTACATGCTTTGTATAGGCTCATATCTACAGTAACCTGCTATGTGGAAAAGGATTCTTGTTAATGGTTTCAAATACACTTAATACTTGAATTACAAAGGCTCTAAAGAATAATGCCTATTGTATTGATCATTTTGAAAAGGTTTATGAATCTGTTTTAAAAAGAGTTTGAACCTTTTTGTTCCAGTAGTTTGAAATGTTTAATTTAGGCATTGTAATTTGTAATGTATTGCTACTCAACCTTTTTATGTACATGCTAAACCCTATTTAATTTATGTCAAGGACGTTGTATGTATGTAATATAGTGATATTTTCTTTTATTACATTTATAATTTGATCTCACTGTACAGTATTTATAATTCCAGTGAATGTTGCTGAATTATTTGTATATGCAGACTACAAATCTAATAATTTCAATGCAAGAACAAGGCTTCATTTTATTTTCAGGCTGTATTTCTTTCCTTAAATCTCTTAATTTAATTCCACTCCTGTTTGCTCATTTAAACTAAATATTGCAATTTTATAAAGAACATAAAACCCGTTATTTAAATTACTTTGTCAAGCTGTTAAAATTCTGATTATTTTACACAGACCTCTATTCTGAAAAAAGTGTGTTAAATGAAGCATTTTAGGTATAATATTTAATTTAAAATGGTGGTTTAATAATTCATTCAGAACACACATACTTATTCTAAATCTGAATAAAAGTAATCATTTTTCTTATATCCCAGTGGATTACACAAATGCTAATGTAATCTTTCTGGGAAGCTTTTTTTTTCTTTACACAAACACCACACATCTAATGTTCCTCTAATGTTCCACTTATTTAAAATCCACAGCAGAATTCTACATATGATCTTCTTTCTTGAAACGGTTGACCATTGCACATTTTAAAGACTACTGTAAGGTGCCCTGGGTGTTGCCTCAACAGAAAGGTAGAAACTTGAATAAATAATTCCTTGATTTTTTAGTTGATTTTATTTAGTGACAGACATGTACAAAAAGCTGCCACTTAAGTTTTCGGCATTTTTTTTTTAAAAATCCCATTACTTGATTTCACCAAAACAAAGACCAGGGATTTATTCTCTGTTATTTAAACAAAGGATAGGCCTGATTCTCTTTGTCCCTATCTCTGTTTGAGAGCCAAAGGCTCTCCATGCCTGTTGCAAATCATTCTTGATCTTCCCTCCTTGCAGCATTTTCAGTAACACTACAAACAAGCACTTAGTATTTCATCTGCAAACAGGCAGCCTACACCAGTGCAGTACGTTAATACAATATTTTGTTCTCCCAAAGACAGTGGGTCTTAGGTTATGCACTAACTGCGATTTCTGGATAAGACCTTTCCCCGCATACTGTATCACTATAGTCAAACTTGGAGTTTACCAACACAGATTTTAGGGTCATTTTCTTCCAGGAAGAAACATAGTAATTTATCAGCCAAAGTTGTAAAAAAAAAAATGCTTCTGGCCATTGTCTTGGGTTGAGGGATTCAGAAACATTTCCAAAACTGTATATCTGCTTTTTCTGGGACAGCATAAACCTATTCAGAACAAGGAGCTTCCTACAAGCTTTTTGGAACTGTAATTCTTGCAAACACCTTATGCTGTCCTGTGTGGTCATAGGCAGTCATTTTAAAAAGCATTACATTACTACTGTTATATACTACAAGGATCACTATGTAATAGCTCTCTTAATGAAAAACAATTGTCCTTAAGCAACACCATCTCAAATCTGTTTGAGAGGAAAGGAAGCAAATGGAGATTCTTATTTGCAAATAACTCTGGAAGGATGTGTCATAGTCAGTGGATGGAATTAATTTTTTTTTTACTACCGGTTCTGTGGGCATGGCTTGGTGGGCATGGCTGGGGGGGATTCATGTGACTGGGTGGGCAGTTTCTGTAAACAGGGAAATAAAGATTAGGCTAGAAACAACACCAGAATGTTTTTTTCCTGCTTTCCTGACAGGATTAACCCTGTAAAGTAGAAAAAAAAGGAGATTTCTTCTAACAATCGGTTCTCCGAAATGCTTAGAAAATTTACTACCGGTTCTAGCGAACCTGCTAGAACCTGCTGAATTTCACCTCTGGTCATAGTTGATAATGTCAAAAGATACCATTTTGAAGTGACTCAAGATATAATGCTTCAGATTTCTTCAGATTGCCTGTTGCAGTGAAGCTACTATCCTTTTGATTGTTTTATCTAATTATTACAGTAAATTGCAGTAGCTTGCCTAAGAGATCTGAAACTACAAGTTTTTAGAAGACTTTCAACCATTGCTTCCTTTAAACAAAAATCTTTAAAAAATTGGTAATATGAATTATGATACTTATAATAATTTCCAAAGTAGAATTGACAAGCTACACTGGGCAAGAACTCAGGAGCACTCATCAAATGTGGCTTCCCATGCAGCCTGACCACTTCATTGCAAGGGCATTATAAGGTATTGTATAAGAAATTTCTTCTGAGAATTAAGTAATGATATGAGTCTTAGTTTGAAACCCTGACAGCCAGTTTGATATAGTGGTTAAGGCATCAGGCTGAATCTAGTCCCACCTTAAAACGCCTTGGGCCAATCACTCACTGTCAACCCTAACCAGCAAGCAATGACAAAATTCTTCTGAAATATTGCCAAAAAAACTGAGATTACCCCCCCCATCAAAAACAATTCAATGATTGTTACTGTAACTATGACATAGTTCAAAAAGGTACATCCAAACAGTGTTATCCAAACACTGAATGTAATCTTATATGATTGGGTTTGTTAATTCTAAGTATTGCTTACTTTGTCCACAAATGAGTTATTTATTTTCAAAACAAATGTCAGTAGTAACTTCTCCAGCAGGATATGATATATTAGAGTTAATTGGATTGCTTAAGTGAACATATATTTCCAAACTGTAATTGCTACAGAAAAATCTCAGTCTGGGAATTTTCAAGCACTTAAGTATATAATTTTCTTAACACTTGTTAGGCCAATGTTCCTTAAAAATCAATGGCATTTACTTCTGAGGAGATAGAGAACTTTACAACATGTTCGCATTATAAAATTATTTTTTTCCATTTGGGAGAATTCGTGTGAACACTGAGTATGCATTAGCTCTGATCCCTACTGCACCATTCAAGTGAAGATCAGGGAGATTAGAGGGAAAACTGCATCTTTGGGCCTACTAAAGCATTCACCCTTGAAAATGATTTGTGTATTAGAGCAGTGTTTCTTAACCTCAACATCTTTAAGAAGTGTGAACTTATGGAATTTGTGAACAGTTTGTGGAGTTGAAATCCACACATCTTAAAAGATGCTGAGATTGAGACACTTGTATTAGGAGGATTTTCTCTCACATTCACTATCTCACACATACACAATAAATAGTAGAAAGTGAGATCAAATGAGAAAGGAAAATGTTCCCCAAGTGTGAACTGAAGTTAAGCAACAGGAGAAATTGAGGCAGTATAGAAACAGAGAGCCCATTACCAACAGCAAACGAAATGTTGGATAAACTTAGCTTGGAATCCTACCACCTTTGTCTAAGAGATGAAGCCTACAGAAAACAAATGCTTGCAGTTCAAATGAAGACTCACTTCCAGAAATGCCTGAGAAAGAATGCAATATCCCAGAGGTCACAAGTGAAAAGAAGAAAATCCCAAAAGACATTCAATTGTTTGGAGAATTTCTGGGTTCCTTCTGAGCCAGGAAGCAAACAAGATGCAATGGCTGGCTGCTTTTGAAAAGCAGGTGTATTATTATTCCAAAAACAATACATGGTTTGTTTTGGGGGGCAGCTGACCATGGACTGATACATCCGTAAGTTTTTTATATCATTTTGAGCTCTTTGTATAAGACAGGATCACAAGAGCGTGCGTTTTCTGGTCACAGAGAAACAGGAAACAGGTATGACATTTTTATGGTTAGAGAAATTTAGAAAATATTTTCTCTCTTATCTCCTTCACCAGGAAAGATCTTGGGCCAGCAGAGGTGCTACAGTATATTCCCATGGTTTTTCAGTGTTGATTGGCTCCAGTGCCAGATTCGTCAGTCATTTATTGCCTTCAAGGAAACATTGCATTTTGTGAATTGAGATGAGTTTCTCTGACCCCAAATCAGAAGGCTGTTAAAAGTGGGGAGGGGGAGCAGATAAAGAACTTTTTGACTTCTATCACAAGCATAAGACTCCAGGTAGAGGACAGAATACATAACTCATTTTTAAAAATTTTATGTGATATACCAGTATATAGCAGTTTAGGAGGTTGTATATAAACTTTTATTTTTAATTTGCCCATCTATTTTTTTAAAGATATTACTTGGAAGAACTTTAAATTTCAATACAATCATTATATAGAATCCATAAATGTACGCAAATATTTTGTCTCTGTGAAAGGATTAGACTTCTGCATTCTTATAAATACAAAAATGTAAATATGCTGATTGTGATTTTATGAAATAAAGAAGACATGCCAGCTGACTCTGGAATAAAATATTATTGGATTCTCAGAAGAAGGAGCTAAGGTTTACATTAATATATTTATCAAATCAAATTTTTATTTGTCACATACAAAGTCATACATGGTACGAAATGCATATGCGACTGTTCACGACCATAGATAGTAGAGCAAGAGATAGTCTAGACAGGGTAGGAGAATAAGTTAGGAGTGAGGTAGATTATGGGAATACTGTTAGCCCTGGTTGTTATGTTTTAGGGTCCGTATTGCCTGTGGGAAGAAGCTTCTCCTTAGTGATGAGGTCTCTGACTAGTCGCTTGAAGCATTTCATTTAATATTTAATATAATAACATCTTTGATACTAAATTTAATCCTTAATTTAATTCAGGAAATCAAGGTTCAATCAGGAAATCAAGATTGTGTACATAGCATTTGTTCCTCACAAGATTTTATTTTCCTCACAAGAACTCTGTGAGGCCTAAGAGTGGCCATCTAGAGTGATAGAATGAGCTTCCAATGATGGGAATGGATACAAATTTGTATCTTTCTAGTCCAATATTTGAACTATACCATATTGCATAGCTATCATCATTAAAAAGAATGGCACCCATATTGAACTCTATTCTTTTAAAAAATATATATATATATGGTAAACACTGTTGACAAAATTTGGAGGTTAATTTACTAAATACTCTCTAGGCCAAAAAAATCAGTTAGGCATCTAAATAAATATATTTTTATATGATAACACTATTAATTTATCCCATTATTTTTGCAGAAAAACCTTTAGTATTTCATTTTGCATGCTCGCTGAATGCATAATTCAAACTTGCTGTGTAAAACAAAAGTGTTTCTGTCCAATAAAATATTCTGTCATGAATGATACACAGTGAGCTAAAAACTGATAGGCACCTCTTTGCCTTTGAATACTGATATTTACTCTTCCTTCAAAAATATGTTAGAAAATCAATCAAATTTATCGTTCAAGTCCAAACACAATTGAACGACTGAAAATACAATAACTGTAAAAAGGAAGTGAGAAAACTGCAAGAAAATCCAGAAAAAATTAACAGTTAAGTGAGGAACCAAGCAGTTATAGCTAATAGCAATTTTGGAATCTTCTTAGTGGAAGCTCCTGGTTGCAACAGTAATTAGAGTTGTTAATAATTAGAAGTATTAAGCTTGATAACTTGGTCATAATTTTATTAACATGTCTGACACAGTTTTTATCTCCAAGTCTGAAAGCAAGGTAGTTCAATGTTCATGTAAGAGATTCATACATGTAAATCCAAAACAAATGTTTCCCATATGTTCATATGTAAGATGTTAAAACAGTACTTATCATATTTTATTTATATTTTTATAGCTGTCCAACTCACAAGAGTACAATATGACTCTGGGTACTGTACCAAAAGAAAGGTGGGGGGAGTGTAAAAACAAACATAAAAAGTACAAACACTATAACAAAAACACACAAGAAAAGATGTTAACAGCAGTAAGTGAACCATTGCAAGATTTCTCCAGTCTCTTGGAATCCCAGACCTGATGGCATAGTCAGGTTTTAAGGGACATCTGAATGATGAAAGAGTTGGAAATAACCCCTCTTCCAGGAAAAAAAAAATCCATGTTGACCATCCCCTGGCAAAGCAGTTCACCAGAGGCCCCATGTAGACATTAAATAGAAGATGAGAGTACCAAACATTGTGTTTTCCCACATAGATGGGCCAAAGGCAGGATCTATTCTGCCCAACTACCATCGACTAAAATAAGTCCCAAGCAAGAGGAAGACTAGAAACATAAAGGGCTAGGTAGCAATTGTGCTATAAAATTGATAATCTAAATTCTAGAGCCTGGAAAATTATATTTTGAAAAAATGCATTTCCTCCCTTTCTTTCTTACTGTAATATTTTGTGATTACCACTTCTCCTGGTATTTAGTTTGTGATTTCACCATAATATAGCCATTCCAGAATGCTATCTCCTTACCACAGGACTCGAAAAGACCAAAAGGGCTCCTTTAGCGTATTAATAGGAATATCTACACGGTTATGTTGAAACTCAGCTACGCTAAAACTTATGTATTAGGCAGAGTAACATTGGTATTTTCTGAAATACAAATGGTGCTCAAAAACTACATTATAATTTCACTATCTAAAAAGTAAACGTGGGACACGCCAATAATCATTATGCAATCCAGATAATACCTCTCTTTATTAATTGTTTCAAGGACGTTTTGTGGAATATTTCTTAACAAAAAAAATAGATTGCCACAATATGGAGTCTCTAGTTCAAAACTGTAAAGGTAAGCGTATTGCCACGCGGGTACAGAAAAAAACAACGCGAACCTATCTTACGTCTGTTTAAAAATTTAAGTCTGTTCGGACTCCCTCCCTATTGGATTACTTTTGCGCTGACATCACTATACAGTGACCAATCAGAGAACGCGGAGCTCTTTTTTGAAAAAACATTCACAGGTGTTAGAAGTGCGATTCTTGCGCTTAAGAAGCTGCGCAGGACTTTCCAAGATCTGGATCGGCAAACGAGAGCGCGGGGCCCTCCCGGCGCATTCTAAACAGTCGGCGGAAGGATATACGTGAGGGTGCAGCAGCCTCAGAGGGCGGGGAGGAGTCGGCCGGTTTGAATGAGCGGATTTGGCGCGCGCGCGCGGTGGTGCTGCTGCTGCTTCAGAGGCGAGACGGGGTCCCGGCTGTGCCGTTGACGGGGAGCGCGCTGGGCAGGTGAGGGGCTGTTGGTCCAGGTGAGAACGGCGCCTGTGCGAAGGAAGGAGGGGTGTTGTTTGCGGTGGTGCTCAGGTTGGAGGGCAGTTGAAATGGACTGAATGGTGCTGCAGGATGTTTAAAGAAAGGGTGGGATGGATTGTTGGTTCCTTTAGTTTGTTTAGCTGAGCTTAGTTCGCACGTGGCGATTTAAATTAATTTTTTGAGATCGTATCTCAGCAAAAGTAAATCTGCAGGAGTTCCGTCAATGGGCTAATGGGAGCATCTGCAGATCACAGACTAAGAAAAGTTATTTATTTATTTTTAATTATCTAAAAAAGTTGGTTTTAAATCGTGGCTTGAGACGAAAGCAGAAGAACGAACTGGTGTTTTGTGCCTTATGAGATAAACGGCCGTTACTCTAGCGGTTCTTTGGAGCATGCAGTTCGGGGAGCGCTGTGGTCGGAGGAGACGAGGTTTCGATGTAGGACAGTGTGGGAAAAGAAAGATTAGTTACTCTTTTATAAAGAATTGTAGAGATTTATAAGTAAGAAATGAAGAGAATTATTAGTTAGTAATGCTGTAAGTTAGTAGTATTAGAACCTTGCCTTTGCAAACACAATCCAATAAACTTTTCTTTGTTGTTCATCGGAGTTGTCTGTCGAATTAGTGAGTATAAAATTATTGGGTATTTTCAAATCTCAACAGTTTCTGTGATGTGGTATACAATTATGATATTTGCCAGCAGAAATCGGCACAATAGCTTACAGACTGCCACGTGTAACTTTAAAGGGCTTGATCCTTGAATTTGGCCAATGGTCTATTAAATCATGAAAACCTAATTTCCAATTAGCATTTCCAAGCTGAAACTGCCTGGTTTCATCTTCCAAGCTTAGTTTAATTTGTTCATGTTGTAGAAAGTCTTACCCGGTCCTAAGAGCAATGCCAGTTTTATAGCAGCTCCACATAAAATAAAGCCAGTAAGGGTGTTTCAGGTGTTGCATTTGGCTTGTGAATAAACAAGATTTCCTTTTATAGTTCTTGCCATGGAGAATTTAGAGCAATCTTCAGTTTATGAGTAAATGTGATAGCCGTTTCCTTGGAAGTACATTTTCATGGTTTCTATAGATCCTGTAAATATGGAAATGAAAAGTGCTGTTTATGCATTTTAAATATTGCTAATGAGCTTAATATAGGTTTTGTTCTGAAAATAAAGCTTGCTCTTGTGCATTTTGTTAACTGCATATATTGCTTTAACGTTCAGTTTTCAATTCAAGACAGTTATGCCAAATTGTATCTGAATTTTATTTACATTTGAAAGCTTGCATGGATGTCAGTGCTATATATAATACAAGAAGCAGGATTGTATTGTCAGAGAAAAGGAAATATTTCCAATTATTCTTAAACTGTCAGTGTGATTGCAGTTGGTTTTTGCTGGGCTAAGTGGTTGTTGAACATTTGAACTTTTTTCCAAGTTGCCTATTTTGAAAAATCATCTATTAAAACAAAAGTTTTATTAGAATGAAAGTGTATTCAGCAGTACTATTCCATCTACTGGTAAAGTCATATCAGGGAGGCTTGTTTTAAGTTTACATTATTTGCTATGATGGAAAAATAAAACGTTTCTAGTTTTTATTTGCTTAGAATACTTCTGACATTGAGGTTTTGTTCCACTACACTACAAAATAGAATGATTGTCCAGATTGAAAGAAATAAAAGGATAAAACTTTTCTGTGCTTTATTTTTCATATATGATGCAACTTTGTTTCTTTCAGAGTAAAAATACTTTCTGAAATAAAATGCTAAATTCTAGTTAATTCATAAAGACATAATTTAAACATGTTTTGACATTAGCCTCTTCTAAATTTGTTTATGCCTTAATATGTGGAAAATTAAAAACATAGACTTGGGAATGGATGTGGGAGAGGCAGACAGCAATGTTGATAGTGGATTACTGACTTTAGATCTGAATGTTCCTTCCATTCTTGTTCAGTAGACTGCAAGGGATTCAGGTAACATTTGAAGATGATACAATTTATCATATATAAAAACATCCACATCAGTAGGAACCAAGAGCATGCAAAGAGTATAAAATCATCTAAGCTTAGGTAGTCAACTATAGTAGAACATTTTTTGAATGTGCTTGAATTTGCTTCATGAGTAAAAGGGTGCAAAAATAAGCAATGCACAGTGAAGATTAATATGGTTCAATGATGACATTGAAACAAGGCTGAGTGAATTTATGCTGGGAGGGAATACCTGGAATCATGAAAATACCAGCTTCCACGGCTTTATTAGATGATAATCCCATAGGAGTGGGAACTTGAGGTAGCTGACTGTATTTGATTTAATTGGACAGGTAGATGAATACAACAGAAGGCAATCTGTCAGATAATCTGAAGGGCTTTTAAAAGGTAATAACTACCTTCAATTGCATAAAAAAAAAACAAGGGCTAACTGTCAAGGTTGCCACATTTTGTACCAGCTGTAGCTTTCCAAGGACAGACTCATGTAAAGTGCATTATGGTAATATAATAAGAATGAGGTAACTGATGCACATATAATCATGAACAGGGCTTCTTAAATAATAGTTGCAGTTGATGCCTAAGATCTATGCGAAAGATCTTAGCCACAATCACTATTTCTCTTGAAGTAGGTTCTGTAAGCAGAGGACAACCCCCAAATCACAGTCACTTCCAAATCCTTAGTCAGAGGCATTGATTACTGGTTAGATCCAGCATTCTTCCACCAGTGAGGGGCCTTAATCACATATAAAAGGATGAATCCAACTGAGAACTGATGGAGCTTATATTACAAAGGGCATTGTCTACTTAAGAATTCCTGTGTCTCAAAATGATCCCAAAATGACATAAGATGAGGCCCAGTCTTCTCCTTCAACACTGTACAACTAGAATCTGGCTTCTTCAGATCTTTATGGCTTTTACTTGTGTACAGTGATCTTTCAGATGGTCTTGGTGAGCCTAAAAGGAAGTCAGTCACCTTGGCTGATGTGGTAGGAGCAGCAGTTTCTTTTTTGCTGCTCAAATCATCACTAGGTAGCCTTGAGTTGTACAATCATTCTTAAAGTGGGACCTTCCTCTAGTGGTGCTGTAGTCATTTTCTCTGCAGCTTCGACTGCCTGAGCCTCAGTAAATCAAGGGGCAAACATTGGATTTGTGAGCAAAACCAACCTGGTCCAGTGTCCTAGTCAACCCTTTACTCGTGAGTGATCAGTCTTGTGCAAAGGTCTCACCAGATAGTCAGGAAACTGCCTAACTAGCAGGATTCGTCAGCACTTGACACAGACTGATCTATTAAGTCTTCCCTCTGGAGAGGCGCGCATTGCAAAGCTGAGCATTCTTTAACAAAAAAGATAGATTGCCACTTGTTCAAATAGTAAAGGTAAGTGTATCACAACGCAGGTGGAGGGAGGGGGAAACCAGGCTTAACCTATGTTTAAAAACTGAAGTCCGTTCAGACTCCCTCCCTATTGGATTATTTAGCGCTGGCATCACTACACAGTGACCAATCAGAGTCAGCCGACCGCTTTTTTTTTTTTTAAACCCTCAAATTAGCTGGTGGTGATAGACGCGGGGAGGAGTCGGTTTGAATGAGCGGAAGGGAAGATTTGGCGCGTGCGGTGCTGCCTCAGGGGGTCCCGGCTGTGCAGTTGACGGAGCGCGCGGGGCAGGTGAGGGGGCTCTTGGTCCGGGTGAGAACTGCGCCTGTGCGGAGGAAGTGGAGGAGGGCGGCTTTGTTTGGGTGATTTACTGAAGGAAGAAGCGGTGCTGGCGGGGGTGGGAGGCGAGATGTGCCCAGAAGCGAGTTAAGGGGCGCCTTTGAACCAGGCACGAGGCAAAAAAGGGAGGCTGGGTGGAAGTTTCGGACCGCGATATTCTCCACGGTGGTGCTTCGTCTACGGGGCAATTGAAATGGACTGACTGCAGGATATTTAAAGAAGGCGAGGGAAGCCTGTTGGTTTAGCGGAGTTTAGCTCGCACATGGCTCTTGACAGACCTTAGACCAGTGTTTCTCAACCTTGGCGACTTTTA
>JANHFJ010009008.1:7845-18780 GCA_032468195.1 Cerberus rynchops
AAGTGGTTGGTCAGACAGTAGTGTATGCCATTCCCTGGGAAGAGAGGGTTGAGATACTGATTTTATTGTATTCACTGATACTATGTGATTGATAATAAACCTTCATTTTAAAGGATATTTGCTTTAATTGACCACCCTTCCTCTTATTAGTCTGTTAAATCAAGAATTTAGTGCATTCGTTTTCCAATAGTGACCAATCAGTTCTTTCCAAGAGAATAGCAAATGAAGTTTGGTCACTCTTTGAGCCATTTTGGCCCATTACTTTTTTTTTTTGTTATTTTGTTAAAATAAAAAGCCTATTGCAAATCAAGATTATACGAATAAACTTCTGAATAAAAGGAACAAATACAATGAAAAATGTAATTGATTTCACACTATTTCAAAAATGCAGCTTAATGTGTTTACATTTTAAATATATACCAAGTTGATTAGGTTTCTATTTCCTAACTTAACAGATTCAGGAGTGTTTCCAAGCAGTATGTAAACAGCAATATTTGCCTCACTGTCAAATTTTGATGGAAATGTTTGTGATAAAAGAAGACTCTTCTTAAGTCCTTCTGTATCATTATAGAGAGCTTACCTCTGTAATAAATATAACATCTGTTATATTTGCATTCTATAACGCTTTAAGATCCATCTCATCACAATTGTAATAAGAAAAGCTGAAAGCCCATCTCAGTGTTTGTTCCCTCCAGTGCCCAACCATGTGCTTCTCAGATGCCTGTGGGGAAGGCCTCGGGCATCAGCCTCTCCTCCTGTAGTTTGTGTACAGTGTCTGTGATCAGATCCTGGTGTCTGTGGCAGTAGCCAATAATGGCTGTACCCACACTCCATGACCTACTTCTCTCCCTCCTCCTCTACTTTTTGCAACATCAAACTGTTTCTCTCCTTTTCTTCATTCCTTTTTCATTTACATAATATATAATGATAATTGAATGGTTTTTAATCACAGGTTTGTCTGAAATATATATTTTTTAACCTGGTTGAATGACATATTCAAATTTTAAAATAAATATGTTGCCTGGATGAGGGCTGTATAACTCTTGTACATATACTACAGCCAGAAAACTATTAAATGGGGAGGTTCTAGTGAGTAATAGTGATACTACATAAATGTTACTAATTAAAGCAATACTCTAATAGCTTTAGCCCATTTCAAATATACTTCTGAACTGTGATATAAAAATTCATAAAAATGAGTTTAAGAATGAGTGAAGAGGTCCTGCAAATATCAGCATTAATAAAACATGAGTGATGTACTGTGCTTTGTATCATTACCATCAGATCACAGCCATTAATTATATCTAGCTCCATTTAGAATTTAACAGAAGGGGGGATTGGAATTTTAAAACAGGATTAGAATGCCTTAGCCAAATTACCATTCATACAAGAAAGTTGTCATAATAGACTTTATGGGAGCCAGATAACTGATCGATGATTGTTGCGTATTATAAAATCCTTTATTGTCAAACTTGCAAATGCATGCAAGTATGATGAATTGTACTCCTGTATTATTGAATAAACATTTGAAGCTAAATACTTGGGTCTCTTACTTTTCACAAAGATTATTTCCTGTGTCATCTACTCACAGATTATAATCTGAACACTTTCCAATCTACTCTTGGAGGTGTCTCAATCTACCAGTGCATATTGGTAAATTGTAGAGAATTGTAAAAGACAGTTACTATCCAATATAGACTGATATCATTTTTGACCACTCACTGTAAATTCAGAATAGCAATAGCATTTAGATTTATATACCACTTCACAGTGCTTTTACAACCCTCTCTAAGCAGTTTACAGAGTCAGTGTATTGCTCCCAACAATCTGAGTCCTCATTTTATCCATGTCGGAAGGATGGAAGGTTGAATCAACCTTGAGCCTGGTGATTCAGATTCAGATTCAGATTTTATTTATCACATACATAATCATACATAGTACAATATGTAGTGAAATGCTTTATGTAACTGCTCACGTTCTTAAAATTAAATTAAAATTTACAATTGAGATTTAGAAAAATTTACACTTTAATTTTACATTAAAATTTACAATTTAAGATTTAGGAAAGCAAGGGGGATGGGATATCTGTATTCCCCATGGCTACTCACAGCAGTCCTTGTTGTTTATTGAGGTTGTTTTGTCGAGACCGCCGCCTCAGCGTCACTGTGGATCCGCTCCTAGAACTGCTGCCTCTGGTGGGCCTGGTTACCCGAGGCCACTCCTGGTGCTGCTGCCTTTGGCGGGCCTGGTTATGTACTCCTGCGGGCCTGGTGAGATTCAATCTGCCAAATTGCAGTCAGTTGGTAGTCAGCAGTAGTCGTCTGCAGTACTGCATTCTAACCATTGCGCCACCGCAGCTAGAAAAATTATAATGGCCTGTAATTCTTCCATTTCATTATTTCTTCTCTATTTATACTCTATACCTTAGTGGAAAGCAGACATCTACTTCAAGTGTATCCTACCCATCCAGTGTATTCATTCTGGATAGAAAAACTGGGGATCCATCTACCACCAGAACTTTTGGAGACAGCAAAGAACCTATGTTTTCTCCAATAGCATTCACTTTTATTCACAGTCCTGGACTGAGAATGTATATGGCCCATCCCTCTTAATTTTCAGGATAACCATTGAAGCAGAGCTGTTCAGAATGACCTATAAGACTTAGTTGTTATGATGCATAGCTTTTTTGTTTCTGAATGAATAAAAAATATGTTAGTTTTAATGTATTTGTCTATTCATAAAGATGAAAATCTCTAAATAATTTGTCATGTCTTAACAACCATCCTGTGAATTTGGTATCTTGCCTTCAAAATCACTGGGAAGTAAGAACATAGAACAGTTTGGTGCTTGATGCCCTAATGTCACTCCCATGATAAATGCATAATTGATGGAATTTATCTCTTAAAATGCCTAGCTTAGTCCTTATGTTTAACTGGAGTTGTTGTCATTGAGTCCATAAGCCTGATTTCTGAAGGAAAATCATACTTGCTTGGTTTCATCTAAGTCCTTATTCTTGTCTTCTTTAATGAACTGATAGCTCCCAGATACTGACTGATTGCTGGGGCAGTTGCCTACTTTCCTATAATATAAGAAATCCTCTCCCAACAATGGAAGAGCTTGCATTAACAGATTACACAAGAGAGGTGAGCAAATGACAAGGAAAGATTAGTTGGTCAGATACATCTGAAAGTCTTATAGTTCCATCAAACCACTTGGTCCAAACCTACATGTTATATGGTTCCTAGCTAAGAGAACTTATATAAACCTGTAAGGAATCATTTTCAACCTGCAGAAAAAAATAATTAACCTATGCATGAAAGGTGGCTGCACTCAGATCTCACGACTATGTGATACAGTATATATCCCAACAGTACAAAAGATATCAGACAACTGGTATTGGTCATTTATAGCAAAAACAGTTACAGCCCAACATACATTTCCATGATCCATTACACTAACCCCATGACTGAAAGACAGATTTCAAATGTCCACCCAAGTGAAAATGAGGAAGAGAAAGAAATATCCTTCTATATATTTTCCCATGAAGAAAGCTAGTTGATTTGATAAGAAATTATGATGTCAAAAGGAAATGGGCCACGTATAAAAATCTAATAAATAATAATAAATAATAATATGGCAAATAAGAGTCTAAAACTATGTGATAACCAAAAAATCTGCAAGATATTCATGGCAATATACAAAGATATCTTAACAGTAGAGATATAGCACAGTTCTGTCAATGTTTATTGTATTCAGAAGTAAGACTATCAATTTCATGGACCTTTGCAAAAAGAACATTGAATTGCTAGCTTTCTATACAAGGAAGGAAGGAAGGAAGGAAGGAAAGTTTTTCCGATTGGCATTTTTGGCAGGTGGTTGATGAAAGCCTCTACAAGTTTAGAAAACTGTCCTTTGGTGATACATTAATCTTTTTTACATGCTGAAATGACAACAAGGTTCATATGATCCATAATTCTTTACCTTGTGAATATATTTTTACATACCATCTAAAGAAAGAAATGACAGTACATAAGTATCAATATATACACTGAGAGCTTATGCATTGTGACAAATTCCTTATGTGTCTAATCACACTTGGCCAATAAAGAATTCTATTCTTATTCTATTCTATAAAAGAATTATACGAAAGAAGCCCTCTCATCCAATGGGAAAAATCAGGAGCATCTGGCAAAGATGTTTCTCAAAATCTACAACAGAAATGATCTATCAAGGCCCCACCCCTTTTCATGCATATGCTACACACAAATGCAACAGAAGGGGTGGAATTCTATCATGACTTTATGCCTCTTGAAAAAAGCACATTTGGGACAACCATGACCTGGATGACTGAGAATCTCCATAGAAAACTGCTGGAGCTTTGCAGGTACCAACTGCCCTGACTTGTAGTTGGTCATAATTCCCTAGTAACAAAAAAACACTATTCAAGGAATGGAGGCATATTTCTCTTTCATGTTGTCTATTTATGGAATATAGTCTATATAAAGCATAGAACAGTTCTTGGGCCAAGACCATTTCTTGGGAACAGCATATATAGTTATGCTTGAACTGCATGCTGATGTTATTAATATTTCAGGCTAGATTCAGCTTGCTGAATATCATTACTATTGCCACAAATCTCAAGGGGTGTTCTTTCATCCTTCCTGATATTCTGTTTAGGGAGCATCTATGAAGCCGTGAGACATGATACAGTTAATAAATCAGTAAGTGGCATCTATCCCACCTGCCTTGTTGTTACATAAGGAGGGACTGTTTTTAGAAATAATAACTTGGTTTGAAGAATATGCAATCACAACGGATTAAATCAGACACCCCCTCCCCTCTGTTTTCTTGGCACTACCATTTTCTTTCTTTCTTTAGGTAATTGCTTTATTGAATCAAAAAGCAAGTACGTAATACCATTCTAGATCAAGCACCTATCAATCAAACATCTTACCAAGTTCATAATGCAAATTCACTGTCCCTTTTAATTCTAGTTTGCAAAATGTTCATCAAGTTGAAGAATCATCTTGAAGTGGGCATTTTCTTCTTCCTGAGGGTGGATTAAGAGGGGGATCATATATTATTTAAATATGGCCCTTGATGTCAGTGATAATAGTGTTACAACTTTATGATAGCCTGAAGATATCAAAAATACTTCAAAATTACCTGTCCAAATTACAAAGACCCTTATGACAGATAGACACTTTTTCTCATTTGCTACTCCATTGGTTCTCAAATTGTGAATCATGACTCATAGAAAGGGTAATATTAAAAAAACTCTAATCAGACTTGAGCAGGCAAAGTAGGAGCTCTGTCAAAACTCAATTCAAACCTTATGAAAGTTATATGTAAAGTTTTTGATGTCACCGGATGGCAGTAGATATATGAAAATCATTTGCTGTCATCTGGTGGCCATTTGGATTTTTGCAACCTTGATCTGGTAGTTCTTGAAGTCCTAGATTCCCTTCAAAATGAGAAGTTTTGGGGAATTAGGGAGATAACAGTATAAATAATTACCTTTTAATTCTTGCTTTCCAATTGTAATGCCTGCTATCAATGCTGGAATTAATCAAATACTGGAATTAAAGATAAAGCAAAAAGGAAATTGGAAAATCGAATTAACAAATCATTGCACTTTGGATGACTATATATAGTGCATTAGCTTTAGGAGCTATCCAGGTCTTGGTACTAAGGGAGGCATTCATAGAATCTATCGCAATGATGTGTATAGTCTACCTTCTTTTAAACTTTCAGAGAAATAGAGAGTTCTTACTTCATGTCATGGCCATGTACAAGATTTGCATCACTTTCCCCCACCCCCTATACACTGTGTAAAAAGATGCCATCCCTCCAAGAAAAATTGATGAAGTCACAGAAAACCTTGTGTACAAGGGCATGACTTAATGTAATAATGGAAAGTGCACTGCATATACAATTTTGATAGAAGCTGAAAAGTCACTATTACAAAAGTAAGTCACATGGGAGATGTGGATTTATACAGTAGTTTTCCAGTAGTATAAGTAGTCCTCGATTTGTGACCACCATTGAGCCCAAAGTTTCCATTGCTAAGCAAGATAGTTGTTAAGTGAGTTTTATGGCTTTTCTTGCCAGAGTTGTTATGTAATGAATCACTGCAGTTGTGACTAACATGATTGTTAAGTGGATCTGGCTTCCCCATTGATATTGCTTGTCAGACAGTCACAAAAGGAGATCACAAGATCCTGGAACACTGCAACAACATATATACATGCCAGTTTCTAAGCATCTTAATTTTGATCAGGTGACCATGGGAATGCTAAATTTTAAGTGTGAAAAATGGTCATAAGTAACTTTTTTCAGTGCTGTTGTAACTTTGAATGGTCACTAAATGAATGGTTGTAAATCAAAACTACCTGTGTGCTTTATGAGTTCCTGAAACTATAAAAGAGGTATGCATATACATATACATATACATATACATACACACACACACACACACACATATGCAAAGCAGATAGAACAGTGGGTAAACATTTCTTTTTCACATCATAATTAGGATAATTTGTAACAATTACAATAACTCCCTTTATGCCTTTCTTTTTTAGCATAGTTGTGTGGTGTTCTTAATGACAAACTAAACAGGGAGATGTTGCTGTAGCAGACATTCTGTTCTTGAGAAAGTTAATTATATTGTATAATTTCGTGGAAGATGAAACCAGCTTTTGATATCTAAGGCGGTTAACTTAAAAAAAACAACCCTTTTGAATTAGAAAACCATTTTTGCAGTTCTTTATAGCCAAACCAAAATTCTTTCTCATTACTGTTGTAACTGTGAATGGTCTCTAAATGAGGTGTTTGCTAAATGACATATACTTTAGAAACTCATTTGGAAACAACAGATAGTCCTTGACATGACCACAATTGAGCCCAAAATTTATGTTGCTAAGTAAGAGTTGTTGTAAATGTTGTCCCATTTTATGACCTTTCTTACCAGAGGTGTTAAGTAAATCACTGCAGTTGTTAAGTTAGTAACACAGCTGTAAAGTGAATCTGCCTTCCCCATTGACTTTGTTCATCAGAAGATCACAAAAGGGGATCACACAACCTCAGGACACTGCATTCCAAGTGTGGAAAAAGGTTATACCTTAAGTTTTCAGTGCCATTGTAACTTCAAATGGTCACTAAATGAACTGCTTTAAGTTAAGGACTACCTATAATGTTTGGCTTTGCAGTATCACAAGAAAGCTCATATTTTAGAAGTGATTGATTGCTAAACCATCATTGAATTTTGTTCAATTTCCACCCATATCATTCCATAGAATACAAAGACTGGGCAGCCCCTGGAAACTAAAAAGAAGGGAAGAGGCTGGGGAGACCCTATCTACTACTTTTCTTGACTCATGTATATTTCATATAATGGAGTATAAATTCTTCAAGGGAAAGTTATTAGAGATTCCTCTTTAAACTCTCCCACAAAATTCTACTGGCAAAATTATGTATTTAACAATAACAATAACACATTGATTTATAGCAATAACACTTCGCAGGGCTTTACAGCCCACTCTAAGCGGTTTACAGAGTCAGCTTTTTGCCCCCAACAATCTGGGTTTTACCAACCTTGGAAGGATGAGTCAGCCTTGAACCAGTGAGGATCGAAGTGCCAAAACTGCGGCTGGCAGTCAGCAGAAGTAGCCTGCAGTGCTGCATTCTAACCACTGCACTACCATAGCTCATATTTACTTACATATTTTTTACTTTTTTATTTATATAGCCACCCATCTCACTTTTAGGTGGCTTTAGGCAGTTTACAAGAAAACAAATAAAAACATAAATTATGCAATATAAAATAAAGAAATAGAGCGGCTAGGCATGAGGTAACCTACCGTAGCATCCATACAACCTAGAGACAGGTTCTAACTCAGAGTCCAAGAATGGAGCATAAAGCCAGATTTTCAAGCCTTATGAATTGCCAACATCAACAGGGCCAATCTAATCTCAGAGGGAATGATGTTCCAAAGGACAGATTCCACAGCAGAAAAGATTCTCCTTCTGGGCCCTTACAGATGACATTGCCTAGATCAGGGGTCTCCAACCTTGGCAACTTTACGACTTGTGGACTTCAACTCCCAGAATTCCTCAGCAGCTGGCTGAGGAATTCAGGGAATTGAAGTCCACAAGTAGTAAAGTTGCCAAGGTTGGAGACCTCTGCCCTAGATGACAGTAGCCAGAGTATGCTGGTCCTGCCAAATAAAATAGGACAAGTATCCAACACAGTCCTAATTTTTATGTTGATTTCCTCTGTTTTTCTCTTAATTGCTCCATGGAATTTAGTGTTTCTTTTATGTTTTTTTGTATTGTCTCTTTTTATTTAGCAATCAACAACTCTCAGGATATACCCTTTGCAATTAGCAACTTTCATTCTGACAACCCAACACACAATTCCTTGGAGTATATTTCCCCTCTGGGCATTCTCTTCTCTTGTTCTTCACAATGTTTTCTGCTGAATCTATGTATGATTCAAATCAACAAAGCAACTGTAGACATTTTGGGGTTCCAAGCTGACCATAACATCTACAACTCAGCAAAAATGGCAAGTTGCAAGCTGAAACAGAAGAGATAAAACACCATCATTTATATAATATGCATATGAAGGCTGTAATTTTATGTTCACTGGTCTGGAAGCAAGTCTCCTATACTTAAACTTATTAACGTTTCATTGTTACGAACTAACAATTCAGCTGGGGGAAATGTATGGAAACCCACACATCATCACTGGTTTCCAAAAAAATAGTGAGCACATGACTAACATATAATCCTACACACACACACACACACACACACACACACCTGGGAAACCAATTAACTGCAAAATAAAAATTAGTATATGCTTCTGAAAATATACAGGTCATGGTTCCTTAAAGAAGCTTTTATGAGCAGAAAAAATAGTCTCAGGTTTTCTTTCTGACAGCTCCTATGCTATCCACTATCTTTTCCTCAGAACCACATTCAATCCTCACTTTGCTGATGTTTCAAAACAACTCAAAACTGTCCTTTTCCTTGGGTTTATCTTAGCACGAAGTCTTAATATTTCTTCTCAATGATCTCTTAAATAATGATAGATTATTCAAGAGAAATGACTGTAATTCCATATATTTGTGATTTATACTGTGCTGCTTCTTACCACTGATCTTTATAAACTGACTGGATTCTAACAGTGACCTGAAGCTTTTAAAATGATATTTGGGTATTCAAGATATTCGGTTATGTAAAGATAACCAACGAAACACTGGAAATTCTTGTCTAACAATGTCAGGGTTGTTTAATTCCATGATGCTTGTAAATACATGTCTATTCACTTTGTATTTCTTGCCTTTCTAATCCTTTTTCCAAAATGTGTAAACCTGGATACTATTTTAATTCTTCTATAATTATTAAAAACAAACAAGAAGTTCAAATGAGACTTTGGTCAGGTTGACCAGTTGTGTCTCCTGTTTTATGTTTGTTTTAGTGTTTTGAGGACGTTTTATTGTGGGCAGGTTCTACATGTTTTTGCTGATGGCTATTATATATGAGTCATCTGGGATTCTATGACTTAAATGATTAATCAGTAAATTGATAACCTGACCTAAGAAGGAAACCCTTAATTTATCTTGAAGAGTTCCTTCACTGAAATAAAGTACAACTTTCCAGACCTGATTCTCTATAGATAATACCATGTCCCCTATTCCTTTACCAGAATGGGTATTAGTCAGAATGAATATTGGCCCTGCCCAATAACCATTTCTATTTCTTTTTAATATGGTGATGTACAACAATCCCTCAAAGCTCCAAGGAAGTTTAGTTATTTCCTTTAATAGTTTGCATGATTTCAGATTATCACAATGGGCAGATTGACAATATGCTAATCCCTTCTCTTTAGAAAGAAGAGAGTAAACTGCCATTGAGCAACCATACAGAAAACAACAAGGCCCATTGAGAAAAACATAAAATTATTTTCAGATTTCAAATTAAGACATAGTTGGGTTTAAACACTGTATATTTTTGGCCATGGAGATAAGGAAGGGAATCATGGTTTTGCCCCTTGCTGGTTCTGTTTTCATTTCAATTGTGCATTGGTTAGAGACCAACTGAAATTTACTTGTCAATGCTGGCTGTGGACACATATGAATCTTTTGATTTATAAATTTATCATTCTTGAATAGGATTTTAGGTCAAAAGGAAAAAGTCAGGACCACCACAGATGCCAATGTGTTCCCTTTTCCTCACAATCATCAAGGAATTTTTCCTGTTCATGTTTGCTAATCTGGAAGGAGTTATGTACCATATTCCGCCATCTGTTTTGATATCCAATTTACTTCTTGTCTTTTTTAATCTTTAGCAGTCTTTTAACATTCATCCTTAATGACTTCTTTGATTTCATTTTGCAATTTCTTTTATTTCCTATCAATGAAGTTCAGGAGTTCAAAATACTTCCTGATGTTCTCCTTTAAAATGGTAGGTAAATACTAAATATCATATTTTGGGAATGTATTTGCTTTGTTCTTCCATTTTAACTTGGCTTAGAACTTTCACACTATCAGTTTGTGATCCATTTGAAAATCCTACCCATGCCTTTGTTGTTATAATGTCCAAATTACAGGCATTATTTTTGTTATTTGAATACTCTATTAGCTATGAATAAATCATTCTCCCACTTCATTTTGGTTACCTGAGCCTTATAATCAGTGATGAAATTCAATTTTTTTTACTACTGGTTCTGTGGGCATGGTCACAGGATTAAACATCACCAAGCACCGAATTACCATTACAATTACAACTTCACCAAAGTTACAATGTAATAAGGGACTTCAGACTACCAACATAGGTGCTCAGGAACTTGTATTCCTGCACTGTAGAGAGCATCCTGACGGGCAACATCACAACCTGGTTTGGGAACAGCACCATGCAAAACAGACA
>JANHFJ010009024.1:4014-14491 GCA_032468195.1 Cerberus rynchops
GGGTTTGTGTGAGAGAGACAGAGACAGAGAGACAGAGGGAAAGGGAAAGAGAGAGATGGAATCCATAAATCTAAAATTGGTTTCCACTGTTAATATCCCTTATTTATTATGATATTTCTGACTTTCTACTTTTTCCCCTCTATGTTCTTCCAGTAAAGTAATTACTGGAAGAACAAGTGTCCTTGGAGAACAAAAGCCTCTTTGTTTTTCAAATGTAAGCCTTGGTTTAACTGAACAAATACATTCACTGTGTCAGAGAAAAAATAACTCATCTAGGAATTCATGAATCTTTCTTTTTCCACACCAGCATTGCTTCTAACCAATTCCAACCAATCTTATAACATGTATATTTACATATAAATACAGGTAAACATGTTTAAACAGAATCAATGATTCAGTCTCAGTTTTTGTCATTTGTACAAATGGGTCTGCTCTACAGCATTAGTTTCACCTTATTAATTACTGGAGTCAAGTTGGGTGTGACAGCCATATTATTCTGAAGTATTTTGAATCCTGAATCAGGGTCTATAAGATGACTTTCAAGCTCCTCGGCATTTCTCCTGTTTTCCAGAGACTCAGCAAGCAGTCCAGAAGAACCAGTTATGCGTGCACTGGCATTGGAGGATGTGAAATGTGCAGACCTGATAGTCTTGAATGCCCCTATGGCAATAAAGGGGAATGTAGTGGTAATTGATAGTCATTCAAAATATTTTTTTTCTTCAAACATTGAGTACTGAATTTTCCTTTTAAAACTCACATTACAGAAGAAAGGAAGCACAACAGCTTCATAAACCTGAATTGACCACTTACCTAACTGAATAATCTTGCTCTTGACAAGCATTCTAAAGAAGAATTACTACCCATCTTTTCAAGAGGGCTTTAACAACAGCAGAACTAAAAAAATCTAAGAGGATATTGTCTTCATTATACAAAGAAAACCAAAGAAAGTGTTAGCAATTTTCTTGGAAACCATATCGGTCTTCACAAAAAGAAACAGAAACAAAAGAATGGCACCAAGTCTTTTTTAGAACAGAGCTGTATAAACTTTGAAATACTGATCACCTAGATGAAAACAAGGGCTTATCTCTCACAAGCATTGTCATGATAGGCAAGCAACCCCGTTTCCCATAAACTAGAACTAAAGACTTAACAGGAATTAGCCTTCTGAATTTAGGATTGTTTTTCTCCTCTAAAATGTAATACAAGATAATTGTAAAATTATTCATTTAACCACTTCTGAAGGGTAAAATCTTCAGAAAACAGAAATGCTTTATAAGAACAAAGATCTAATTAAATTTGTAATAAAATACTTCTTCAGCAAACCCAAGTATGTGAAAGTTTAAAAAAGGAATAGTGCTCTATAACTGCTAGGACATCAATTCTGCATCTTCCTACCAACTACAGAGTAAATATTAAGTTGTGATAAACTCAGTCCAGAGAGGAAAGGGCTGATATCCAGGAAAGGATTCCTCAAGCGAGATTCATTTCTGGTTGTTTATGAATATGTGTCAAGCAGCTTAAGATTGCTGTGCAGGAAAAAAAAACCTTCAGTAGAAACAAAAACTCAAAATAAATTTTCTTTATAATAAAGTTTTTCTATGGCTGTTGGGTCACAATATCCATAAAAAGGCATGTATCATGATATGGCAGCACTGTTTTTCTCAGTTTCATCCTACAGATCCTGCACGGAAAGCCGTAGCAACAAGGCATATAGAATTCAAATAAATTACTTTTACTTCCCTAGTATCATACAACATGTTCATGTGTGATCCTAAAGGCACCTCTGAGCTTCTATAATGTCATAGGTGAATTCAAATGTGAATTCAAGCCAGCAGAACGTTGACTTCAGATTACAGGGAGTAGGGAGGAGATGAGCAAACTATGCTGTTTTATACATTAGTTTTGTTTAAACTATTCTAGGGTTTATATAAGACAGTGGTTTCCAAAAAAAAAGTGAAGATGGCACAATTAATAACTTGTTCTTGGGACACATATAAACAACTTCTGCAACTTGTGGCTATGGTGAGATGACAATCTGGTGATCAGATTTTAATAATACATAATCAGAAGAGTAATATACCATGAGTGTGCACTACTAAATGTTTCTTAAGGACAGGGAAACACAATATTGTTGTCTACCCACCACCAGCTTACTGGGAAGGAAATCTCCATATGTTATTGATTTCAGTGTATCAAAAGTAGTTTCTTAAACTTACACTGGGTTAAGTGATGCTGTGAAAGTTCACTTGTAGTGCTTTATTTCATGATAGATAAATTCTTCCACTCCAACTGACAACTGTGAATTGTGACTGGAACTTCCAATTGTCTACCATTACTGGTTGTTGTCTTCTATTACCATTGAGCAATAAAAATTCTACACCTTGTTTCTTTAATCAGTTCACAGTTTGGCTTTTTTAAAAAAAAATTCAAGAAGTTCACTGATTAAAAAGTAAACAGTGGCACCCTTCTCTTTAACCAGATGAAACTGAAAAGAGTTCAATCAGTTTTCCCTTGTAATCCTAGTGATGAAAATAGTAGTATAATCCTTCCTTCCTTCCTTCCTTCCTTCCTTCCTTCCTTCCTTCCTTCCTTCCTTCCTTCTTTCCTTCCTTCCTTCTTTCCTTCCTTCCTACCTTCCTTCCTTCTTTCCTTTCTATAGATGAAAGAGTGAACACTAGACTTTTCATCCTTCCTCCTGGTAAATTACTAATTTCAGCTGACTTCTCCTCTTATTCAATGGTAAAACGGTAGTATTCTTTCTTTCTTTCTTTCTTTTTACTGATCCACCAGTGGATGCATCACATATTGCTAGAAAGAGATTAAATGTGAGTGTGGGATTGATGTATAAAGCCTATCCATGGAAACTACATGTCTTCAAAGAGCCAGCTATGGAAAGAAAAGCAATTGGTGCTTGTTTTTCTGGCATGGATAGAAGGGATAAAGAAGAAGGAGGATTCACCAATCAGGAATTGTGGGAAGTACATTTTGGATGTACTGTAATCCATCACCATGACTAAAGCAAAAGGGGAGGATGCAATATAGAAAGAGATTTCTTAAACTGACTTTATTTCCATCAGTTTATACCAAGGAATCATATCATTTTACATATAGAAGACCAATTAAGAATGCAATGTAGAAAAATACTTAAGGCACTATTCTTCTTGAGGCTACTTCTTCAGGTACTACCAATAGGACCAGGAATTGGGGAAGAAGTTCACTACAATATTTGTCCTACTATCATCAATATATTCTTTAGGCTGTTGAAGCCCTATATAACACAGAAAAAATTATATCCTGTGCAAATAGTAGACGAGTGAAAATGTAATTAAAAATGATGCCTGTTTTCTATCATATCTAAAACTAAGAACAATGTTGTCTCCTGCAGAAATACATTACAGTTTAAAAATTACATTTATGAATGGGAATATATCCATTTAAATATGTCCTTTATTCAAAAGACAAGCAGAAAATGTATCCAATGTAAAAAGTGCACATTCTTCTGGTATAACTACAGTGTCCATATGACCATTATTATACAGGCAGTCTTTTATTTCAGAAAGCTACTCTTTAGATTTGTTTAACTTAATTATTTTCTTGGTTTTGCTCATGAATTTTTGTATTCATGAGCAAAACCGAGAAAATAATTAAGTTGTAACTTTGTAAAGCAAACTGACTAAAAAAAAACATTTTTACTTTATGAAGGTAAAACATTTTTACCTTATTTCAGATTTGTCTTTTATTTTTTCCAAGAAATCATGGTAACTGTAGGTATAAGTTATTAATTCATACGCCTTCGATTGTTGAGATTTACTTTCATGGCAGAAAAATAACAGAAAACTTGTGATATTTTAATTTAATGCTGGAAGATGAATTTCTGAGACTTTTCTAACTCTTTCTGACAGGCCAACAACAATTTTAAGGGAGACATTCTCAACTAGATGTCCTCTACATTTGCAATAGGAAAGTTAGCTAACCAGATAGCTAAGTCACTGGCAGTTGAAACTTGAGGATTATACCTGAGAGATCTATGCTGCGGCTGGCATCAAACTGGGCCTTCTTATTTTGATATTGTTCATTGATTAGATACAGGCTTTTATCGAGAGCATCCATATCTATGAATAGGGAAGAAATTTCATCCACAGGAAGTATTTCAGAGTTTAAACCTTCAATGGTCTGCCTGGAATGAATACAAGAAATATAATATTATATATACATTTTTCTGTATTATTACCTCTCCCCTCTGATTGCTTTCCTCAAATATTAGGACAATCTGGTCACCGCAAAGACAGCATTATCTTTCTGAAAGACATATAAAATAACATTTACGAGCGTAGGACATCATGTGACATCTTTATTTCTCTGCTCTGGGGGCTTAAGGAAAGATGGAGTGAATATACCATTCTCATAGCCTAGAATAACATGGACAGATAAAACAAATCATTTTGTCATACAATCTGTAGCTGGAACTCATTGCCACAAGCTATAGTAACAGTTATCAATTCAGGTAGCAGGAATAGATAAATCCAGAAAGGATATGACTATTGTTGTTTATCAGTCATAATAGCCATATATTATCTCTAAAACCAAAGACTGTTGCTAAGCAACATGAGGATGGGGCTATTACACATTCTTGGAGTTCTTGATTGGTCTGCCAGATTAGATAGATCATATCTTTCTTGCATTAAAGCTGGGGAAATATGTAAATATAGGAAGTAACAAAACTGCTATTCAAAAGCTTTTCCATGTAAATAGACAAAGGCTGAAGGTGGCAGAAAATAAAGAAGCATTTTATTCAGATTTACTCATTTAGAGAGCACTTAAGAAGTTCATTTATAAACAAAGTGTCTTTCAGTTCATAAACTCTGAAACAAATGAGTATATATGATTTGTATTTTCATTTTTCATCTGAGGACCACAACACAATTTCCCTAACCATAACATACAGTGCTTGTGAATTTAGGTTTGAATAGAGTCAAGTAAACCTCTTTTAGCAACCAAATGTTGAAACATTATACTCTATATATTTGGAGGTAGGGGCATTCCTTTTTTGTTGCTGATAAATCTAAAGAAAAAGCAAGCTTACCTTATTGTAGCAATGGTATTGGCCACCTGGTCCAGCCCCTGCTCAGTAACGAGGGGATTGTCCAACATCTGTTGAATGTGCTGAATTTTTCTTTCCACTTCTAAAAGGCGGGTACTGTAGCCAGAAGTCATTGTTCCTCCTTGCAAATGCTGTGTTGAATTTTTCAAGGCGGCCTGACGTAAGCCAAACCTTTGAATGTCATCATCATAGGCTTGGAAACAAGGATGGCATGCCTCACACTGGTGATAGTTGCCACAGTAGCCCCGTTGGCACTGGTTACACTGAAGTCCTGTGAACCCAGAGCGGCAAAGGCAGCTACCGGTCAGTTTGTTACAGCCCATTACCTCTGTGCCTTGGAAATTGCAGTCACAAGCTATGAAGACAGTCAGGGGAAAAAAAACCCACGATTACTTAGAGGTTTGTACTTATATACTGCAATCAACCTTCAATAGATTCATCATCATCATCATCATCATCTACCATAAACTGGTCAGGTCATTTAGCATTTGAGAGCATTTGGGAGCAAGCTGAGAGCGAGCTAGTCTAACAAAACATGATTTTATCAGGAAATAAAGCAATGATGTTATTATCTATCTACAGAGAGCCATGGAAATATTCAGCCAAGCAAATATTCAGAAACATAAACAAAAGGGAAAAAAGCATCCTTTAAGCTCTGAAAAGAGAAATATTATTGAGAAGAGACTCAAGTTTTTCCCTTCCTTTCCAACTCCTTGGGATATGTGAGGGAGAGGAGGAAAACCACAACTGCTTTCAAGATTTTGTTGCTATAGCCTTTCTTAATAAAACAGAGTTCTAGTCCATTTCTAGTCTACTTTACCGGAATGTTTCTGCCCACCCACGTAGCCTCCAGAATGCTCCCCATCAGATCGGTTCTTTTTATTTCTTTTTTCTTTTTTGCAAGGCATACTTTTGAACACTCTGTGAAATGTTTAAAATGAACCTCAGTTTTCCCTTTCGCAATGGCTAAGGGGCTATTACTAGAAATTAAAATGATACTGGAGGATGGAACTATATAATACACTTGTTTACTGTATTATATTACATATTATATTACATTACATTATAATATTATGTTAATTAAAGGTGTAAGAAATTAAGTCAGGTGGGATAGAGAACTAGAATCCACTAAAGGATGTAACTACAGGTATACTTCATACCTATAAGTATTATATTGTGTGTTGCAAAAATAGGGATTATGCAGAAAAGAGACTAAATGCTAAAAGTTATTGTCTATAAGATATGTAATATATCCATCTTTCTAAAAGTTAAATTCACATTACAATTAAATTCACATTACAGCAAAGGAAATCCTTCTAAACAAGAAGAAAGAAAGCAGAAAGCAAAAACACTACATGGAGGTTTGCATGTATGTATGTATGTATTAGCTTTCCAAGTTGACCAACTTCAAAAAAAACCTCTCTGGACAGCTTACAGTACTTTAAAAAATACACAGTTTAAAGAAATATGACTGACTGGATAAAATACATAATAACACTCCCCTATACAATATATTTTTAAGGGTGTTTTTCCATTTCATACCCAAACTAGAACAGATAAGCTTGTTATTAAATGTTTGTTAAATTTCCATCCTATGGAACACTAAGAAACTAATGAAATAAATTAAACATATAGAAGGAAGTCAAAAGGAAAGGAAATGGTTATAAATCTCTAGTAAGAATTAGAGCAGAAACATATGTCAACAGAAAAATGCTGATGTTGAGGACAGATGGTTAGCAATGAAGTCTCCAAGCTGATATGTCCAACTTTCCATACCTCTACATCCAGTTCTAACATTTCCAAATGTCTGGTGTGGACATTCCTGTACTTCAGTAGTAGAGCATGTCAGTCCACCATAGCCTTCCCTGCATGGACATTGCCCTGTAAACTACAAAAAAAAACAAAACAGAAATGTCACTGAGGAAAGGATATCAACACAGAACTACAAAGCTTTGTCCAATAATCTGGAGAACAGAACAGGCCATAGAGGGCTTGAAGGGTAAAGATCAAGCTGTGATACAGAAGAAAGTAGATTCATCTGGTGGGTAAAGTCTTATTCCAAGCCCAGTAGTGGCTTTGGAACAAAAGGTATCTGCAGCTGAATCATTGCTTGGTTTTGAAGTTCAGTCATCACAACAATGAATAACCTAGATTTTGTCAACTCGATATGGAAGTAGGATTGCTGTTTTAGCCAGTCCAGAGGATTCCTAAGAGTTACAATTCTACTATTCTGGAAAAGCAGGAGAAGTAAATGTTAAATGACTACTAAACTTTAAATGACTCCCAAATTCCGTGTGCTTTGTTCAAAGCTTATTCAGGCACATTTTTTCCAGCTAGGAACTTCAGTAACATAACCTAAATCAAAGCTGCCATCTGACGTACAGAGCTTCCGTTGGCACCAGCAACAGATGCTTGTTTGTCTTCAAGGGGAAAAAAATAGAAGCAATCTCGCTTGAATGCTTCTAGAAACCTTATCAAACCTCCGAGACTGGCAGACTCAGGAAATAAGAAACATTTGGATTTCTAGAATGAACTTTGTTCTAGTAATAGTATAAGATTGAGGAGACACAGAATCTTGAAAGCCTGTCAAAATAGTTCTCCAGATCTACTGATATCTACCATTCTTAGGTTTTTTCTCACATTTTTCACTCCCAGAACTAAGGACTTGTCTCTGTAATATCTTCCTCCTTTCTTTATATTCCCAAGGTTGTTAGACATTCCATCACCTTCTCATAAACAATAAAGTCTAAGAAAAGATGTTCTAAGATGCTAGGCTTCTAGTTGGGTAGTTATTCTACTTCCCACCCCTCAATGGGATAACTGTGCTAAAGGGAAAGAATGAAAGATAGCATGGTAAAACCTCAAAGGAGTGCTCCTTTCAAGAAATTTCTTCCTGTAAATTTTATGTGGTTGAGACTGGAGGATTCAGTGTCATCTAAAAGCTTCTGTAGTAGAAGAACAAAACTGTGTCTTCCTTTCAACAACAGACTGTTGAGTGCCTAGTTTATGGAGCTGTGAATTGCGATGGTTACATATTCCCCTCTGCTTTCCCACCCTCACAAATGGAAAGTAGTTGTTCTTTTTCTTCTTTGCAGTTGATACCTGATTGCACTGAAGGCTGAGTGAATTCTGAGGGTGGCAGTTGCAAGGCCAGCAGCCCTCCCCGCTTGCAATTTTCCAGTGATTCACAGCACACTCGTCACACTTCTCTCCCACCACATTAGGAAGGCAGAAACAGCGTCCAGTGTCATCATCACAGGGCACATTTCTGCGACTCCCCAGGATGTTGCAGGCACACTCTGAAATACAAAATAGAGCAAGTTGCCTTGTCAGAAATGCTGGAAGGAAGGGGAGAAATTGTTGAAGCTTTTTGACACAAAATAGTATCAGACTGAGGAGATACAATTCTAGAGTATACTAGTCAAAGGTGGCAAAGGAGCCAGTTTTCAAGCCGCCTTCCCCTACTACACTATTGCTCCATGCACTGAATTTGTGGAATTCATTGCTACACTGTAGTTATTTCTATGAGTTCAGTTGCCTTTTGGAAAGGGATTAGAACAGTTTGATAGAGGAATAAAAGGCTATATAATTCTTCCAGGAAATAAATTTAGAACATTAACTCCAGGATCCCCATGGCCCCCTACCCAAAGTCCCTTTTAGTCTTGACACCCCATTTCCCCAGCTACATTATCCCTTGCTTTATCCTTCCTATTAAATATGGAGTTGACCAGAAGTTACATCTACTTCTGGAGCTTCAATCTGGGGAAAAAAATCTACACTGTAGATTGAAGATGACCGTTATAAAATACAAATACTGAAATCTCCAATCTAAGAATGATAAATTCTGGTATTTCAAACTGAGAGTTGGGAGGATGTTTGTGTGCATACTCTACTAACCAGTTACTGTATTATGGCATTTAGACTGAAACTTGGTATGAATTCTATTTTTTTTCCTTAGATGAATAAAATAGATAGGAAGGAAGTCTTTTAGAAGGAAAAAATTGCTGGGATTTGATGTTACTGTTTTTCCTGATCAAATTTAACAGTTATTTACTGCCATCTCTTGGGCAGTAGCTGAAGAATGGCATTATTGCTTATATATGGCTACTGTTTGTGACTTCACTGAAGTCCAAATCAAAACAACATTTGCATAAGAGATTGATGCTGCTGAATGAGATTCTTTCTAAAATTTACATGTAGGAAGTGAGATTAGTTTAGCAAATTGAAGTTTATATTAAAACACATAGCCAGATTCTCACTGTTGAGACCTGGCAAAGAAACATCTAGATCTGCAAATATGAATGCAACTTGAATTGACAATTTTGAAATTTTAAAAGACAAAAAAAGCTGCGGCCTGATTAACATATTTCTTCATGGGTTGTTTATTAAATAAGTTACAATTGTCTCTGAGTTTATATAACATAGAAAGCTACATTTCTAAATTATTTACAAATGTCTAGGAAAATTCTCAATCATACAGGTGATGGCTGTCCTAAAAGTGCTTTTCAAAAGGTACTTTTGGACTTTCTCATTTTTTTTTCTTGGAAATATTTCACTTCTCATACAAGAAACTTCTTTAATTCTGACTGAAGCTCCTTGGATTAGAAAAGTGGGGAAAAAATCAAAAAAGTTCAGTTGCCTTTTGAAAAGCACCTTTGGGGTCATTATTTACAAACAATGAATTTGTATTAGCCATCTATGCAAACACAACTCAGCAAGACATCTCCCCTTCTGCCTATTTATCTCATCCCCATGCACTGGCAGGCTCTACTGAAGATGTTGATCTGACATCCTCCAGAATTTGCAGTGCTCCCCAGCCACTGCAAAGGTGACTTGAAGGTTGGTTCCACTTTTCCCCCTTTTTGGATGACTTTTGTTTGATTGCCTGCTTTTCTCAAGCAAAAAAAAATCTTCCAAGGTGCAGTTGTAGTTATTAACCAATAACAACTGCCTGTGCCTTTTCCCTCTTTTTTTCCTTTTCACAACCTCGTTAAGCATGTTGATTTAGTGTAAAGTTCCAATTTAATCACTAGGACTAGCTATGTGGAAAAAAATAGGTCACCTTTTCTTGTACTAAAGTGGACTGCAGTATCCAAAGCATGTTCTATATTTATCATATAATTGCAAACTCATTAAGGGAATACACACGATCTCATAAGCAAAACTTAATTTTCTAATCTAATCTCACATATTTTAACTTTCTAAACTAGCCAATGAGCTAAAAATAAGTGAAAATATGGAAAAGGGAAATAAAAATGGTTTATTTCTCCCTAATGAAGAACTGGTTTTTAAATTTATATACACACACACACACACACACACACACTTTATTGTTGTATTGTTTTGGTTTATTTTTCACTATATACAGTACATGTT
>JANHFJ010009028.1:110835-121599 GCA_032468195.1 Cerberus rynchops
CAGGTTTCAAAGCATGCAACTCAACCAGTGGACCCATGTGATTTGGAGATGATGGAAAATATTTATAATTTGGGTGGCAAATGTTGATGGTGATTTGTTCTCTGAGCTTGCTGTTTGGCTTCCAAACATTTGTCACCAGGCTAGTTAATGTCATCAGTGGAACTTTGGTTGAATTGTCTTGTGAGAATGGAAACAAGATACTTCAACTGAAGTTCCACTGATGATGTTACCTAACCTGGTGACAAAACTTTCGGAAGCCAAACAGCAAGAAACAAACCACCAGCAATGACCCATAGTGATTCCCATAGTTTCCTATACATACCCCCCAGAGCCACCTCAGCTAATATTTTCAGACATCTTTTTACATTTACTGTGGCATCCTTAAACCAATCAAAATTTAGGCAAGCTTTTTCCATTGCGCAGAAATTAAGGCACAGAACAAATATACAGTACATGCAAAATTTAAAAACAGACTGAATGTTCAACATTCTGCCCACTACGGCTTCTGCACCCCAGCATTGTTTGAAAACAAAGTGTAATCAGTTGGCTATAAATAATTACAGAAAGACCTCAACTTACAACTGCAATTAAGCCCAGAATTATGGTGATAAACCATGGCAGTCATTAAGGGAGACACCCAAGAGAAGTAGCCAATCTGCAATGCAGCCCTCCTATACAGAGGCTGTGTGGTGCCGTTCCATAAGTAACCATTTTGAGAGTGGCAGAAACAGCTTTGTGCCATCCCAGAGTTGGCACCATTTTTGTTGCTAAATTTCTAGACTTTTGATTTAAAAAGTGTTGATTGAGTACTATTCTATCTATATTTAAGATATATAATTGTACTTTAGCAGAGTTCAATTTGTCATACCATAGGTTTTAACAGTCCCAGGTTTTAGTGTAATATATATACAAAGGTTATCTCTTGTATTAACAGTTTCATTTTTCTATGCTTTTTTTTGTGGGGAGGGAGCTGTTTTTGCTAATGATTATTTCTCTTAATATATAATTTCACAGTATCCATTACTGCAACAAATAAAGAAAGATTTGGATAGTTGGGTGAAATTACAGTTATCATTTATTGATAGAATTGCGACAATTAAAATGAATATATAGCCAAAAATGCTTTATCTCTTTCTCTTCTTATTACATTTAATTCAAATAATTTTTAGGGATGATCAGGGCAATATATTTCACTGAAACAGCTAATGTAATACTTAACGGTGAAATAACAGGAAATATTAATATTGACAAGGATGTCCATTGTCTCCTTTACTCTTTATTCTCGCAATAGAGGTGTTACTTATAACTATTAGATGAGAACAAGAAATAACGGGCCTTAAAATAAAGAAGAATACAAAACACAAGCATTTGTGGACAATTTAGGTTTTTTTTATAGAAGAGCCACTAGATTCCGGGATTAAGTTGATGAGAGAAATACAGGAATTTGATAAAGTAGCAGGACTAAAAATAAATAAGGACAAAACAAAAATAATAGTCAAAAATCTCACAGACAATCAAAAGAAAGAATTAGAGAGGAAATTAGGATTGCAAATAGTGAAAAAGGTTAAATACCTTGGAATCTGGCTAACGCTGAATATTCCACCTTAAAAGAAGATAATTATGATAAATTATTGCAAGAAATAAGGAAAGATTTGGATATTTGGGTGAAATTACAATTATCATTTATTGGTAGAATCATGACAATTAAAATGAACATATTGCCAAAAATATGTTTTGAGAGATATGCTTTATCTCTCAAACAATACCCATTAAACTAGGGAATTTTTTTTTCAGAGAACTGAATAAATTAATAACTAAATTTACATGGCTGGGGAAAAATTGAGAATTAAATTAAATATAATGCAAAGAATAGAGGGGGCTTTGGACTCCCCGACTGGGAACTATATTACCAAGCTGCGGCTATGCTATGGATTAAGAACTGGATAAATCTGGATAGCAAAAGGATATTAACATTAGAGGTACATGATTTACAGCAGGGATGACATGCCTTCCTTTGGGAAGGGAAAGGAATAAAGTACAACTACTTTCAGAGACATCAACTAAGAGAAGCTCTCTTGCAAACCTGGGAGAATATCAAGAAAAACCATTATACTAAGATTCCTGTTTGGATATGGACCATGGAAGCAATGATTTATCCCAATGTGCTAGACATAGAAAAACTGTGAAGACTAAAGATCTTTTATATAGCCAAAGGAGATTAAGAACAAATCAGGAACTAAAGTAGCAAGGGATTGATATAGATTGGTGGCCGTATATCCTAATCCAAAAAAGGACCATGAAAATTATTATTTTTATAGGGAGCAGAATGAGTTAGATAAAATAATACAGGGTACAGAAGGAACAATGATTACAAAAATATATAGTTATTTACTAAGATTTAAGATGGAAGAAGAGGTGGTAAAGGAGACAATGATAGCTTGGGCCAAAAATTTTGGATACAATATACAATTAGAGGATTGGGAAAATTTATGAGAAAAAAACTACAAATTAACAATGTCGGCAATATACAAGGAAAATTTGTATAAAATGTTCTACTGCTGGCATCTACCCAAAGCCCAATTGGCAAAAATGTCACCTAATAGATCAGCAGAATGTTGGAAATGTAAATTTAATCAAGGCACCTATTTTCATATGTGGTGGACATGTAAAGAAGCAAAGAAATATTGGCTTAAAATTTAAAAATGGCTGGAGGAAATAATAAAACAACAGATTGAACTCAAACCTGAACTTTTTCTACTCAGAATAAAGAGAGGGAACTATAACAAAGAGACATTGTACTTGATATTACATATTTTGACCGCAGCGAGATTGGCATTTGCTCAAAATTGGAAGCAAAATTGTTTACCCACAGAAGAATTAGTGATTCAAAAAGTGCTTAACTGTGCGGAGATGGATAGGGTAACTATGGAACTAAAAGATAAAAAAGATTCAAAATACTTTCTGGTATGGGACAAATGGTACACTTGGTTAAGAAAAAAATTTAATTAGTTGTATTGTACTAGTTTGATTGCTATACTAAATGTAATTGAATCGTAAGATATATGACTACTATTATCTGTAAGGAAATTGTAAGATAAATGATTATTATCATTAGATATATGACTGTTATTATCAGTAAAGAAACTGTAAGAGACAGGACTATTACTATTAGATAGGTGATTATCAGTAACAAAATTGTAAGATATATTATTATTATTATTGGACAGATGATTAATAACCAAATTGTAATATATATGATTATTAATAACGATGTTGAAACAGTGGGAAAAAAAACATGTAATTTATGAGTTAGAGTTTGGAAATTGGAATAAAAACTTTGAAACATCAAGTAATTTTTAACTGTTGTTTGAATTTTTTTTCTACTCTTTTCTTATAAACTGGAGATGGATGATCTTAGACATACCTATTTATTTCAAAATAATTAACTAAAGCTGTTTCCTACACCCTTAAAATCAGACAGAATTCTTACCACCTCTAGTCAACTATAACATTTTTGAGAGTTAAACGTTTATATGTGCACAGTATTGTGCTGCTAATGCACTAAATGTTTGTGTATTGATGTTTAGTTTGTGGAAATGGATCTTAAGCAAAACCTTGGAAATATTTCAATATTATTGTTATTGTTATATTTATGACACAATTGATTAAACATGATAAGGATAATTTTTACCAACTTTTTCAACTTTATTTAATGATTCAACTCAGTGATGGAATTCAAATTTTTTTACTACTCTTTTTGGTATTCCTTTGCTTTTTTCATTATTCAATGTAGATTGAAAATATGATCACACATTCCTTTTCCTTTCTGAAATCCTCTTGCATATCAGGCAGTTCACTGTTGGTGACATCTGCTATTTAATTATGAAGATACTAAGGAGCATAGTGGCTCACGGGTTAGGACACTGGGTTGACAATTTGCAATCCCGTATTTGAAGCCTGAATCCTGCTGTGTGACAGGGTGAGTGCCTGTTAGTTGCCCCAAGTTCTGTCAACCTAGCAGTTTGAAAGTGTGCAAACATAAGTAGATAGATAGGTACCACTTCAATAGGCTCCTTTATGGAGACATGAAAGGAGTCCTCAACTGGGTGTAACCTGGGCAACATGTCACTGGTTAATTCTTTAACAACAGAAGTGCTTTGATGCTTCCAACATGGAAGTACAGTATAGTATGAAGATACTTCATAATTGAAACATGGGAATATAAAAGTATCCAGATCAAGGTTGCAGGAAAATAACAGTAAAATATACTTCTGGAATAGGACTTCCCAGGCTCTTTGGCCTGTCAGAGGAAAATCCAGTTTGTAATATCACCCCTGGATAAGTCCTAAGGAACCCTGCAATTTTATTATAAACAAAGTTGAATTTGAGTACCAATTTTGGTCAATTTATGTATGTATGTTATGTTCATGAAATAAATAACAGTATTTCTGCAAGGTAATTCTTGGGTATTACATGTCATTTTTTTAAAGAGATCAGGCCAAGAAAAAGCCATTTTACAAGCAGGTGTTTTCAAAACCAGTTTCAAGAACTAATAATCAGAAAAAATGTTCAGAGCATTGTATTTTCCAATACTACAATTGACAAATGACCTCTTTTCTCACAAGAAGACTGAAACACAGTATTTATTTTATCTTTTCACAACCAGCTGTCATAAAAGCCTTTAATAAAACATTATAGACAGGATTTGAGGCAAACAAAAAATTCAAGATATCCTTTTTTTTTTACTTTCCTTATATGGTATATTTCCTCAAATTCTAACCTTCAAAAGTACCTCTGAACATTGAAGACCCCTGTGATGAAGAAACCATCAGTGTCCTGTCACAATAACTACCGTTCTGTTGCACTTACTCCCATCATCATGAAGTGCTTTGAGAGGCTCGTCATGAGGCACATAAAGACCCTGCTGCCCATAACATTGGATCCACTGCAGTTTCCATATCACTTGAATCGCTCCACTGATGACACCATCTCCACTACACTCCATCTAGCCCTCACTCATCTAGAAAACAAAGACTCATACATACGAATGCTATTCATAGACTTTAGTTCAGCATTCAACACTATCATTCCCCAACACCTGATGGGGAGTCTGACCCTGTTGGGCCTGAACACCTCCCTCTGTAACTGGATCCTGGACTTTTTGACTGGAAGACCTTAGACAGTCCAGATTGCAAACACTTCTAACACCATCATACTGGGCACTGGAGCCTCAGTCCCCTGCTGTTCACCCTGCTGACACATGACTGTGTAACAATGCACAGCTCAAATCACATCATAAAGTTTGCTGATGACACGACCATGGTGGTTCTTATCAGCAAGAACACAAGACAGCATACAGAGAGGAGGTGGAGAAGTTAATGAACTGGTGTAAAGCCAACAACCTGTCTCTGAATGTAAACAAAACAAAAGAGATGGTTGTTGACTTCAGGAGAACACAACATGACCACTCCCCACTGAACATCAATGGCTCCTCCGTGGAGATCGTAGAGAGCACCAAATTCCTTGGTGTTCACCTGATGGAGAATGTCACCTGGTCCCTCAACACCAGTTCTATAGCAAGGAAGGCCCAGCAGCATCTTTACTTTTTGAGGAAACTGAGGAAGGCACAGCTTTCACCACACATCCTCACAACCTTCTACAGAGGGACCATCGAGAGTACCCTGAGCAGCTGCATCACCACCTGGTTTGGGAATTGCACCGTTTTGGAATGCAAGACCCTACAGCCAATAGTGAGGATGGCAGAGAAGATCATCGGGGTTGTTCTTCCCTCTGTCATGGACATATACACCAATATGGGGGCAACCTGGATGATTAGGAAAGCTGTGGAGGCATGCAAAACAGCTGTTCTGCACAATTCAGATGAGTAAAAAAAAAGAAGGGGATATAAGACAGGAAAGGGCAGGGGCGGGTGGGCAGGGCCAAACTTCAACGCCACTACCGGTTGAGTAGAACCGGTGTGACCAGGCTGAATTTCACCACTGAATATATGTAACATGTTATTTTGAAAGACCCATGTGGCTTGTCAGCCTTGGTGGCACTATTGTAAATGGTATGTGGGAATGACATTGGGAGACAGGAGGAAGAGCTACAGCCTAGGCCAGTGTTTCTCAACCTTGGCGACTTTAAGGCATTTGGACTTCCAGCCAGAATTCTGTGAATTGAAGTCCAAACATCTTAAAGTTGTCAAGGTTGAGAAACACTGGCCAAGACAATCATAATGCAAAGGGAAGGAAAAGGGAAGCATCTCAGATGTTTTCTGGAAAGTAAAAGTAAAGAAGAGGAGAAGTGCTTTCAGATGTGCAAGATTCTGATACTATAACCTTACAATAAAGTTAGTATTAACACTCATGGTTTGTACTTTCCTGTGTGGACCACCTTGAAGAGCTGGAAACCCTCCAGGTATGTTGGAATTGCAATGAAATTACCTTGTATAAAAGTCTATCCACATAAGAATCTGCTAAAATTGACTCCCCATCATCCGAAGTAAATCAACCAGCAGCAGTGCCTTTTTAATGAGGCATCCTCTCTTTGGGACTCTTTCTTCAGACAGATTTTCTGGCATTACCTCTATTCTTTTCCTAGTACCAGTCAAAACCTTTTTTTCTTTAATTTCTGTTGCCTTAAATTATTCTGTGCTGGATTTATATTTGCTATTGTGATTTTGTTATGTTTCATTTTGCTGTTCCACATAGAAATTGAATAATAAACAGGATAGGAAGTTCAGTGTTATTGGAAGAAAATTAAAAAGGAATACATAATTTTCTGAAGAAATACTTTTGTTTTTCCCTTGTGACATCTACTCATGTTCTTAGTTCATTGCTAACTTTGGAAACATATGACTAGTTTGGAAAATCTCTATCTTGAACTCCTGTGGAAAGATTTGCATGGTGGAGCTGATCTCTCCTCATTCAATCAGTTCAGTCACTCGGTACCCCAGCAATCTATAAATTGGGATGACTGGGATAGTCATATACCTGCCATTTGCAGTCATTCTGATTGTGTAAAGAAGGCTGGGAGATAACACTTCCATCCCCATTTCCCATCTTTTCCTTCTGTGCTAGATCAGGAAGTGAAAAACTATGGTGGAGTTATCAGAGAAAGAGCCCATCCCATCCCCACTTTTTTCTGTCCCTTATCAATATCCCCACATGACTGCATGACTGCATGTGTGAAAACCCAAACATTTAGAGACGAAATGTTTGCTTTTGCTGGCCTGTCTTTGTTGCGGTCATGGCAATGTTACTTCCTACTTCCCTAATATTATGTAAACAGGCCCCACTATGTATTTGCTAGGAGGTTTAAGTTTAGTAATAGTAACTGACTCTGCATGGAGTAGTTAGGAAAATTGCTCTGTGTTTGTGATGTTCTAAACCTGAGCAGTTATATTATAAGGAATGATGCAAATCAGAGTTCATTTTTTTTTTAAAAAACCTCTCTTAATAAAACTATGGTGGCTATGATGGCCATGTGAACTAGGATAATATATGATGTAGTGTTCTTACCTGTAGTGAAGATAGTGGAGATAAATCCACTCCTCACAGCATCTTGAGCTGCTTGCAGGCGCACAGTATACTCTGTATTTTCAGAAAGGCCTTCTAGGCGGATCCAAGTATCTTCTGCATCCACAATCAGCTCCTGTGTGTGGAGCAGAAACACAAATATAACAGAGATGAAGTTTGCAGATCTTGGATAAGAAATGAGAATGAATAAGTAATGAAAGGGTATCTGGAAATTCCCCAACTTCAAGACTGTTGACTTTGAACCTTTGATTCTTGCCAGTGGGTGTCTATCAAGACCTGATCAAAAGTGACAACAAAGTTCCATTTAGCTTATGAATAGTTTTATGATATTTTTAATTTTGTATTGTAATTGTTTTCTGAAGTTGAGTTAAAGTGTTCTAAATTTGTTAATTTAAGTAATGGGTTTTTGTTATTTAGCTTAAGTTTGTTTTTTTTTCTTTTACATAACCCTGGGTGTAACTCTGGGAAGTGGGGGACAGGGAGGAGGGAAGGAAGGAAGATAGGTAGGTAAGGGAAAGCAAGAAAGAACAAAGTTGACTCAGCCTTCCATCCTTTCGAGATCGTCCAAATGAAGATTCAGATTGTTGGGGGAAATTTGCTGATTCTTATAAACTGCTTAGAGAGGGCTGCAAAAGCCCTGTGAAGTGGTATATAAGTCTAAGGGCTATTGCTATCTTTATGAACATCTCTGAAGGTTTTCTGAGCATGGACGGGAAGGAGTCTCCAAAAGTGGAGAAAGGGGCATGAAATCCCGTAGGAAGACTTCTACACTGGGAGAATTCTTACAAATCGTCCTGTGCATCTGAAGGAGTTTGGCTTGGAAACCCACTCCCTTGACCAGGCCATCAAACAAAGACCATCTCTCGCGTCGAGCCCTTAAAGCAAGCAGGAAAAAAAACCTCGCTACCATCATCCTGGCCTTTGCTCTCCCCTAAATTAATGAAAACCCTCCGAGCTTCGGAGGCAATAAGCAAAGGTGCGTCCTTTGGCCCGCCCAATCCCCAGGACGACTGGCTGAAGTATTACATATATTGCACTTAATATTACCTTGTCAGTCAGGAAGCAATAAAGCATTAATGAAAGCCGGCAAATAATTACTACGGACAATCCAATTATGGCTTTTATTAACAGTTTCATAATTGCAGAATCTCTATACGTCAAGCAGATTGTCTGTGGATATATAAGAAATCGGGGTGTTTATGCCCACCTCCGGACCAATCCAGCATTGGCCGCCACTAATAAAGGCTTGTTTAATTCACAGTAAAATTTTAATATCCCGGCAGCCTGGGGAAGGCAGATTTGCTTGACATCAGATTGTTTCCACCCTGCCAGTCCCCCCTAGTTCTTAATCTTTAATATCAAGGCAATTAAAATTAATGGCCGCTCATCCATAGCTACTGTGGGCAGTGTTGTCTTTGCTATCCATTGTTTGATGGGATTACCTAGAGGTTAAACTAACAAGCAAAGTTTAATTGGAAGCAATGAAAGGCGCAGCCGATCGTACATTATGTTTAACCTGCACAACTGCAACCCCAGGAATATCAAAGCCAGGGCTGGGCCTCCTCCCATTTTTTTTTTAAATAAAATAAAATAAAAATAACATAAAATAAGCACCAAACATCCACGAGGATCGCTGGCTTTTAATCCCAGCGTCTCCTTTTAAGCCAGCCCTTAGTCCTTCAGCTAAACTCAGAAGGCAGGTGACAAAGAGTCGAGAACGGACACCTTCCTGCTGTATGCGAGAAGGGAAACAAAACATACACGCACACACAGTGTGCAATTTAGGCGAGTCAACTGTCATCAAAGCCATGGCTAACTCCATCCTACAGTTTGTCCTTCTTCTGAACTGCCTCTGAACACGCCCAGGAATTGGCTGGGAGACTCAGCTGAAAACAAAAGGACCGAGAGCCACGTATTTTTTAAAGCACTACCCTTGAAAGCAAGCAAATGAAATCTTTATGAATTTTGGATGTCCGGACACGTGAGGCAGCGCTTACGACGGCGCCTATGGAGCCTCCAAATAAAACGTGGGATCTAAAACGCCCCTTAAATTTCACAAGGTGGCCTTTTAAAACCTGCTAAAATCAAAGAATGGACCTTCCCCACGCCTCAAATGTGTGTTTTTCTTGTGCAGGCAAACCACGTCGGGGAGGTTCTTGTCCTTTGCAAACGTTTCCAGGAACTTGTGTCCTCTCGATGACAAAGAGCCGGCCATTAAGCAACGCCGAGACTTAACCGAATTGCCGTCGCGAGCGGAAGACTTGCAGATGGCTTTCCTTTTCTTTTTCAAAGGAACATGAAGGGATGCAAAACATGACAGGCCTTGGCCGTGGCTCGCAGAGGAGCTCAATAAAGAGGTCCAAATCGAATCAGGCTTCCTCCTTGACGAAGGCTCTGTTCAGACCCATCGGAGAAGGCATCACTCTCGAGAAACGGGATTTGCAGACGAGGTCTCTGGGAGGACTTCCTGGAATCCCACCGCCCCACGCTCTGAACCCGTCTTCCCCTGTGAAGAGGAGCTTGTGCTGAGCTGTCCTACAAGCTCAGGACCCTTTGACCTTTTCTCCAGCCAGATTTGTAGGATCTGCTGCTCCTTTGGACAAGGCAGAAGAAACTCACACCAGAGTCTGATTCCACCGTTGGCTAACTGTGCTGGGTCTCTCTTGGTTTCTTGGCAATTACCAAGCTTTTGTGTCTCCGTCATGGGGGACGGGGGAGGGGAGGATAAATAGATACATCTACGTGGTGCCCCCATTTTTCATTTAAACAAAGTATCTGCTCCGTTCGAGAGCCCAACCGACATCACTCTGCTCCCAGTCGCTGAAAGCCAATTAATTAATTGGGCTTAACTGTGTATTACATTTCAAACAATACCCTCGCACTGATTCATCACGTTAATTGCAATGCTAAATTTTCAAAAAGGCAATAAATTATTGTTAAATCGGAAAGATGCACAACTTCGGGGAGAAAGACGCAAAAAAGCATTTGCGTTTGATGTCGGATGAAAGGACGGCTGCCGTAGCACTCTGCCCTCCAAATATCAAAGAAAAGAAAAGAAACACCAGCAAAGTGTTTCCAGATAACCAGCCCTTCAACTTATATTGCCCCCTTGTTTAGCTGTCAGCTGTGCAAACTGTTATTAAAGGATCAAACTCTGACTCCGAAAACGATAGAAAACGATGGCATCTTTTTTTTAACACGGCATTCTTGACTTGGCTTGTTC
>JANHFJ010009036.1:0-13873 GCA_032468195.1 Cerberus rynchops
CAAAGCTGGCTGAGGAATTCTGGGAGTTGAAGTCCACAAGTCTTCAAGTTGCCAAGATTGGAGACCCCTGGTGTAGTCCATAATGTTGTTGGTGGTGATGGTGGAAGAGGAGGAGAAGGAAAGGGAGCAACAGCAGCAGTCCTGTTCCCAAAAGCTGCCCATCTCTTATGGTATTTGGAAGGAACAATACAAATAAAGCTTACTAAATCCTTCTGAGATCATTCTCAGAAATATTGGTTTAACAGCAGAGCTGCATACAGAAAAAAGCTCTTTTTTGTCCATCACCATTTAGCCATTCGTTTATCTAGGGTTTTTTTTAAAGTCCTTTGGTCATCACTCTAACTTTTAACTGCAAATGATGAGATTGTGCAAATGTTACTTTGCAGACAGAGAATGTATGAAGAGCTGGAAACTTACCGTAGACCTCTGCATGTGCTGAGCACCACACTTGACTCACGAATGGTCCTCACTCTTCCATGGTAAAAGCAATTATCCTGAGAGGGTGAAAGGAAGTGTCATGAGCAAGTAATCTCATCCTGCAGATTAATTTATTTTATCCCCACTCCTTTGGTAGGGATTCAAGTCAGTGTTAAAGTAGGCAAGAAAAGGCAATTAAAAACAACCCTATTATGGCTTATTTAACCCTCTGGAGGTAGGAATTCTTTTTAATCTTTCTCTCTACTCATTCCTACCAAAATAAAGCTTATAGCTGAATTGTCCACAATGGCTGGGTTTCCCAGACTGGTCTAAGTCATAATACAGTTACCTTGGTTTTTATCTCAGTTTTATCTTGTTAAACCCAACCAATTGTAATTTTCAATCAATAACACTTAAATCAAACAGGGCTTAGCGCAATTTTTTGGCAATGCCATAAATTATGTCATGGATTAGTATGTTTTGTGACCCCACTTACTTTTGTATGCATATCCTCATTTGAGAGGTTCTTGGTGCTCTCTGAGCTTGGTTGAACAACTAAATTCAGACAGCATCAAGGACCCTTCATTTCAACCCCGAGTTGCAGATATTTCCTTTGTACCCTCAATTAGCCTCATTTATTTGTAAATTTTGAAAGAGTATTTTGTAGGGGAGGGAAAAATAATTTGGAAAGCTATTCCTACTTTAAAAGTAATAGAGAGAGAATTGTATGTACTAATGCATTTATTATTCTATTGAACAAAACTTTTGGAGAGAAGACAGGAACTTTTCTGGCTGAAAAAGTTTGACTGACTTTTGCAATAGCTAGTAGTTTACATTTTACTCTTATGAAAAACCACAAACATATTGTGAAATGATAACGCTGTACTGCCTAGAATCCCACTATGGAAACTAGCAAAAATAAAAATCAGCAATCCAACAGTCATTATAATTTTGCACAGTCAGCCTGTTTTAGGAAGAAAGCTGTTATTATGAACAGTTATTTGTAAACCACCTAATTCACTATCTGAAGCAGTCAACATTTTTCTAGTTAGTTAATTCAGAAGAGAGGTCTGGCTGGACAAGAGCCAGCTGGCATGTTAGTTTAGGAAAGCCTTGAGAGGAAAACAAGTTTTCAGATCCCACTTAGCAGAAGGCAGAATTGAAAGATCAGCTCCTGAACCACATCCATTTTTAAATTCATGAGCACTTCTACACTAGATAGCTTAGACAGACATCACATTTTAGGAAAATCTGGGATTTTCATGTATGAACACTTCGCTATTGACGCAAAAGAAAAGGTTAGAGCCTCCGTGGCACAATGCTTAGAGTGCAGTACTGCAGGCTACTTCTGCTGTCAGTTGTCTGCAGTTTGGCAGTTCAAATCCCACCAGGCTCGATGTTGACTCAGCCTTCTATCCTTCCAAGGTGGGTAAAATGAGGACCCAAATTGTTGGGGACAATATGCTGACTCTGTAAGCCGCTTAGAGAGGGCTGTAAAGCACTATAAAGCAGTATATAAGTCTAAGTGCTATTACCATTGCTAGCTCTTCAGTTTTATGACATGAGGAGTCCTCTGCAGAAGGGAGCATGGGATAAAGTACAGTAGGTGTCAGATATGGACAAGAGCACAAAGAGATAATACACAAGTAGGAACTGCAAGAGGAAAGGTCAAAACATGGCAATCAGAAAGAATGCACATTTATAACATGGCTTCATATGAGTTCAGCTGCATAGCTCTAGTGGTTGGTTTACTGTTGTTGTTTTATTGTTGTTGTTTTATAATTTAGTGGCCTATCAGTATATCACTGCAAGACAGCACTGTAATAGGGACACCAAGGAAGTTTATTGCCAATTTTGTATGGAATTTCAAGGACCACACCCAAATTGCAAGCTAATTCTATGTAGTTATGGATCACTGTAGTTGTAACAACACTCTATGTTCCTCATTGCATCTAATATTTCTGTGAATTCTATGAAACAATATCTGGTAAACTGCTAATGTGGGATATAATAGATTGCAAGAGTTTTGTTTTAAAAATAAAGTCACAGTTTGGAAAAAGGAATCGAAATCATTTCTATTTTTGCTGTTTCAAGTATTCTGCCTCATCTGAATGGTATTTATATATTGTTGTAGTTTCCATATTATACTACTCCAAAATGACTCTTGGCAGTAAAGTTATAAAAAAAATACAGTGGCTTATTATATTTAGTCATAGAAAGATAATTTGGTGAAGAAATGAACAGTTATGAAAACTGTAGCAGCCACTATCATAAATCCCTTTTCAGATTCTTATTCAATCATTACTTCCATCTTACATGATTACACTTAGCAATGAACTCATCCCCAAAAAAGCAAAAGACTAATTAATGTTTCTTTATTTAACTCCCCAGCTTTTCTGTTCCATGTAAAGTCTATCCAAGTTGGAACCAGGGTTGTTTTTCAAATGGATTTGTCTCATGAAATTACATTTGATACTCACTGTTTTGTTCAAGCAGATGGTTTGGGCTATTCCAGTTTTGGTATAATGCGTTTCAGTGTAGTTTGGTGCAAAAAGATCCCTACCAACAAAATAACGAAACAGGGAAGGATGAGGTAGAGGAAAAATAATATTAACATTATTTGAATATTCATGTACGTGAAATCTTGCAACTCTATTTCATCAATAACCAATTCTAACATTTAGCAAAATTTGTCATGAAAAATTTAGATTAAAGTTATGACAATGATTAATAAATGTCAACAGTATGTGCCAATAAAAATGGCAAGATGAAGTAAAACCAATTTAGCAGGTGAAAAATATTTTTCTTCAAACTGTGCTGGACATCTGAATCCCTGTGGCCAATCTGATACTTTAAGAATCTGCATAATGCAATATGAGATGGAAAGAAAAATGTCTTCTTCTCTCCACTCCTTTCATACCATTCATAACACTATGAACATACGATTGTTCATGTCATTAAACATCCTCCGATGATTCTTCACCTCATGAATTCATAGAAAAGATTAGAGAAGTTTTTATCCTCTCATTGTGAGACTCTAACAAATCTAACTTTGTTTTTCCTTCCTGTTTGTTAATAGAGGTCACTCCATCATGTTGCATCTTCAGATTATGGTTAACCAAAACAGCTACAAACAAAAACACAAAATAAGCCCAGATATACTGTATATCCTATGCTACCAAGGGTTTGGACAGCATGCATTTTCAAGAATCAATCATTTTCTTTGCCAATTACATTACCTGTCTGGAAAATGACATTAGCAATTGGCAAAGAATGGTGGGCAGAATGGCTGAATCAAGATTGCTTTGTGGAGTGATGAAGCTAAATGCAGTTGAACTGTATTTTTATGTCTGAATCTCACTTACCTGCATTTGTTCAGGGTTCAGAACCTGCTTACCCACATAGCTACTTAATCAAGTTTATGCAGATTTGCTACATTTTCCATATATACCGTACCTATATATTTATACCAATAACTGAATCTTATTTGAATATCTTTGCTTTCTTCCAACTCCTAGATCTCAAACAAATAAAGATGGCTAAAATGCAGTTCAAACAGTGTGATGCTATTAAGGGCACTATATACTGTATACAGTACAATTGTATTGTTTATATATTCCTTATATTGTCTTTTTATCACTTCATTTCCCTTTATTGTTCTTTAGCCTATGATGCCATTCTTTAGACTATAAAAGAAACAGGAAATTATTGAGATTATTTACAATGACTAAACAAAACTGTACCATCTGATTTCTATCGGGTAACACAAATTTAACATTAACAATAATCAAAACAGATTTTGGAGTGGTATCAAGATGACTAAGACTATTCCCAGATGAGAGACAACTGCTTTAATGTTGTTACCATTTTCTTTTTGCTTAGATATCTAATAAACTAAAATGTAATCTCAGAGAAAGAATTTTTATTCAGTACACCTGGCTTTCTGAAAATGGAGGATTCACTGAGGGTTCTGTGAATTCTAAAACTAGAATTTAGGATAATCTACATTTTAGGCAATAATACCATCTGTACAAGTTGAGTTTAATCAATATCCCATCTCTATCAGAAATAGCATGTACATTATGTAGGAATGCACCTTTATCAGATGGTGCAGTTTTGTTTGTTCATTGTAAATAATCCCAATATTTCCTGTTCTATATTATATGAAACTCTGAAGTAAAACATTATGAAAGTTTAATGCTTTGTTCTAATTTCTTGTCTTACTATTGTCAATGTAACAACTAAAAAAAAAGGGCCAACCTTTTCCCCCTAAAGTTACTTTTGAGAAAGAATTGAGGAAAACACATTTCTACTTCTAGAGTACTATCCTTTAATCTGTTATAGAATATAATTGATCTAATAAAAGCTGGTGGGGGGGGAATAACTTCCCCGAATCCTATAGTAGTAGGATGCCCCACTCAACATTTGGTCCCCTAGTGAAATTATCAGAAAACATTATACCACAAAATCTACATAAACCTAAAAGTAATTCCAACATTTTGGGTCATACAACATAGTTCTGTTCACTGGATGCTAGAATTCAATAGAAAAATCTAATAGAAGAAAGAAGCTGCATTGGCACCAGTTGCAATAAGAAAAAAGGTGGGAGGCTCAAATGATATTTCTGGATTAAGGAAATCCTCCACCTCCCTTGTACCTACTTTGTCATTGCGCCACTGCCACCTTAGTTTCTGCCCATCATCTTTGTATTTCTTCTAAGGTGTCCTGACATTGTCCTTCTTCTCCAGCCTCCCCCTCTAATTACTTGGGATTACTTGGGAAGTTATTACTTTAATGATACAAAGGACTTACTGCTTAGTGCTCTATCTCCATCCATGATCATCATTATCATTACCTCTGAGCTCATTTGGCTCACAGACTGTAGACAATCTGAACACATAAAAAATGAATGGACCTTGAAAAAAAGCATTTTGCTTCACTGTGTGTTCATTTAATTTCTAAACATATACTTTAAAAGGTGCCTGTTTCCTGTCTCATCCCATCAGATGACTTCTCATTGACAATTGGAAGCCATCCAGGGTCACTATGAGCCCGGGTGGTAGATACATTTAATAAATAAATGCCCACCAAGCTGCAAAATCTGGGATATATAAACCAATGTTTAGTGCTAACAAAGCCAATGTATATATGTGAGTGTACCTTTAAATCAGTCTACCAATTAAATAGACAAGTCCAACATTTTTATAGTAATTTACCACTGCTTTCTTCTTAAGGCTGAGGGAGAGATAGAGATGACCTACATTCACCTAACTAATTTCCATACCTAAGAACTAGAATTTACACAATTCCAGTTTCTAAACCACTACACAAAACACCATATGCACTGTACCAAGCTGGTTCTGTAGCAACAGATAATAATTATTCTATAATGTAAAGCTTATGTTAGCTTTTCTTAGCCTCGCGCTATATATACAATACTAACAATTCTTAGATAGAATAGAAATAAATGAGCAATGCAAACTATATGTATGTTGACTGAGTCTCATACATGAAACTTATTTGAGCATCTTTAGTAACGTTTAAACTTTGCTCGTCAACAATGACTCTTAACTATGGATATACAAATGTCCACTAAAGACCACTTGGAACTATTTTTGGTTGTTTCGCTATTCATTGATAATCATGAATGACTAATTATTTCACTATGACAATGGGTACTGTGGGGGTTTTTTTCCGTGAAGAACATCCAGTGTACCTATTTATTCATCCATTTCCTTGATATATTACCACAAAAATGTCTGTAACAGTAAATCTATGAATCTGTGGCTAATGAGTTTGGAGGAACTAAGATCAATGTGGTCCAGATGTGATGGGTTTACACCAAGGGTGCCCACACTTTTTTTGGCTTGTGAGCTATTTATAAAATGACCAAGTCAAAACGAAATACAAAACTTAGGCCAGCAACACTTTCCTGAAGGCTTCTGTAGCCAATAACAGAGCTCTGGATCGTTATCGGCTACCAAGGTCTTCAGGAAAGGCTTGCCGGCTGCAGAAGAAATGGGCCGAGGCATGCGAGGCCTGGCTCCAACTATCTGAAGGTAAGTAGTATGGCAGCTCCACCCCCACCCCATTCCCTGCCTCTAGGAAACAAAAATAAGCAGTTGCCATGTGATCTACCCACCCTACCTTTGCGATTGACTGGTAGATCGTGATCGACGTATTGGGCAGACCTGGTTTACACTATTTTCCTGAAACATAATGAACCACTTCCTTATTTTTTTCTTCTTAACCAAGTTATGTCTCACTTTTGATGTTAGAGTAATGAGTGCACTAATGGAAGGGCTGAAAGACCAGGTTAGGGACAGACTATTATCCATCTACATGGATGATAATGACTTGATGGCACATACAGTATGAACCAACCAACCAACCAATCAGCTGATTGATTGTATTTAACTGTCTCCCTCATCTTCAGGTACCGTACTTTGCTGCTTTTATTTATTGCCTCTGTATCCTGCCTTTTCTTTGAGAGAATGAGATACTGTACATGAGGACCTCCCTGCCACAACAAGACACAAGACCACAACTTTTTTTTTGCAGAATGATGAGGTAGTACTTGAAAGAAGTAGGTTGCTGCACTAAGTACTCTAATACCCATGTCTCTAACCACTGAGATAAAGACTTGCTTCTTGTCCCAAGAATTACGTGTTACATTAAAAAGCAGTGAACAATGGTATAACATGCTCTTCCCCAAATATTCTGGAGCAGATTTCTCAAACTAGGGCCAAAATATTTGGTGGGTATCAATTTGTGAAAATTGCAATAGTATTCTATTTTCTTCCTACATCTGTAAAAGATCTATGAGGAAAGTTAAGAGGAGCTAGAATTAACCTCAGGATGAAGCCCTTTTCAGAGGTTATATACTATATTCCTTATGTTAAAAAAAATTAGAATTTTAGAAACAGGAGAGAAGCAAAAAAACTAAAAATCACTTTCACAAATGAAGGCAGATATATGCAAATATACAGGATAATGTTGCAGGATCCAATCTGGGTCAGTCAGATGGATTAGAGGTTTGGAATTTGGACAAAACCTCTGGCCCCAGTAACTAACCCAGACTGGATCCTGCAAAAATCACTTTGTTCTTCAGATGGCTAGACTTACAGATATTCCAATTTTTTTATAGGAGAATCTGATAGTGTTTCAGGACCAATCAATAATTTAAAGTAGAAATTAACTGAATATATGATAAAACTTTTATTTATTTATTTATTTTGCTACAGTCAATTTTTCTTTTTTTAACCAAACTGGTTTCATTTTGTAAATCTGATCAATACAGGTAGTCCCTAACTTAGAATCACAATTGGGACCAGAATATTGGTTGCTAAGAAACTGAATTTTAAAATCTTTTTCTTTTACCGTGATGGTTAAGCAAATTACTGCAGTTGTTAAGTGAAGCATAGAGTCATTAAGCACATCTGTTTTTTGTCACTGATTTGGCTTATCAGAAGCTTGGTTGGGAAGGTGAACATGTGACCCTAAGATGCTGTAGCTATATCATAAATGCATGTTGGTTGCCAAGGACCTGAATTTTCATCACGTGACCATGGGGATACTGTGATCTATGTAAGTGCAAGGACAAAGTACAAGTCACTTTTTCAGGGCCATCAAATGGCCACTAAATGAATGGTTGTAAGTCAAGGACTACCTGCAATGCTTATTTAAAACTGCTGTTAACACAAGGACCTAACCAGTTACTGATTTCAGTGTTTTGCTGGCTTTTGCTTTTAATTTTGGCTGCACTGATTTGAAAAGGAAACTGTTCCTAGTGATAAGGTGAATGATATATGTGGAACTGTTTTCTGAACTGCTGCAATCATAGAATACAGCAATGCCTGACTTTAACTCTAGCTACTTCAGCTACCTTGTTTACCTGGACATGCATCTGGAAAAAAAAGTATGTAAAAAATAAATACCAGGTGAAAAAACAAATAGAGGGTAAAATAACTGAATTATATGAAGTTTGGGCTCAGGCATGTTTATTCTCAAATAAGTTCAATAAATTCAGTAGGACTTAACTTCAAAGTTTGCAGGTTTAGGATCATTAGAATCAACAGTTTGGATTCTTTTTTCACTGAAAGAATACACTGTGTGAATACAGCTTGACTGTGGCCTGCAGACTTACTGTAGCATCCTTCTGCTAAAATACAGATGTTGGCTGAAAGCAGACAGCTGTTGCCACTTTTCATTACAGTAGAAATCTCAGGAGCAGAGTCAGATCCAGAGAATGAGCAAGAACCTGGCTTGTAGCCACAACATACAGATGTTTTAAAGGCTGTATTTCCCTTCCAGCCCAATTCAGCACATTTTTGGCTATGCTCCACTCTATCAATGACACCATTGTTCTGAGAAAAGCCTCTATCTTCAGGGTAGGGGGTGGAGCAACGAAGGCGCCTGCAGTGAAGAGGGTTTCTATTTTGTGGTATTAACGCCATTAACCCAATGTGAAAAGAAAGGATGCAAATAGTTGATAAATGAGGCAGATGGAAATTTTGGGCAGAAAATGCCAGTATGTCATAAAGTCATGAACATGAGAATAGAGACACATAATTTCTTTGTTGCAATACTGTTCTACTGAGTTCATCATCTCCTACACAACGGAAAACCCCATCAGAATGGATAAATATACTTAGGACCAATTTTCTAACCCCTGTGCCACCAGGAGCAAGAGCAGTGGTTAGAATGTAGTATTACTGAAGGCTACCTCTGTCCACAGTCTGGAGTTCAATCCTGAAGGGCTCAAGGTTGACTCAGCTTTCCATCCTTCTGAGGTTATTCTTCTAAGCTTCATGGTAGGATGGATTAACTCTTTTTACCTGAATCATTTCCAACTTTGGTTTCAGTGTTGTTCATATTTTAATTGAGATTATTTTGGGAATATTACATGTGATTGCACCATTCAGTGAAAACACAGGAACAACACTGATTTGCAAACTTCAGAATCTTCATGGTCTACATACTAATGCCCAGCATATAGGAAATAAAACATGATGAACTTGTTTACTTACTGTAGATATACTTTGGCAGAATCATACTTCTACCATTCCCAATCCTACACTCTTGAATCAGATACAAAAAGAAAGACATTCTCCCCAATTTAACAGAAGAAAGTGGAGGGTCCAAGAAACACCAGATTGTTGGGAAGAGTAGTCAGTTCAGAAGAACACCATGTCTTCAGAGTAAGTTATAGCTCCAAAACAAGTCAGAAAGCATAATTCAATTTAAGGATTATAAATTGTGATTAGTGAAAATCAGGAGCCTCTGGGATAAAAACCTTTGCTTGAAGTAATTCAAGATTAAAATATGATTGAATCAATCATTAAAACTATGAAATAACTTAATTGTACTTCTATCAAATTTGCCAATGCCTGTTACTTAACATTTTGAACCTTCCTTCAGATGCTGAAACCTTTTGTTTTGAATACTAGCTTTTACTATGTTATTTCAACTATGTTCATATTTACTTACCATTGGTTTTTGATCCAGAATTATCTGTTTCTTGCTATATACTGTTAGGTAAGACAAGAGCCTTTTGAGACTCTTTCTTCCATGATGGAATAAAAGTGAGATCTGTACTGTATATAATACAATTAAAAGACAGCAAAGTCCTGTAAGAAAAAAACATAACACTAGCAATGTCTCTGACTATCCAGGACACAGTTGGGAAATTGGTGAGTCTTCAGATGTTCTTGAATCACAACTCCAAATATTCCTTTTCGTTGACTATGTTGTCTAGGATGCTTAGATTTGTAACTTTTGAGAGTTCAAACATGTCATCTATTCCTTATCTCAGTCTAAAGTCTACTATCTATGATCCACAGCTCTATTTATTAATTTTACATTTCACTCATCTCACCGTTAATGCAATTCTGTGCAACTCTGTTTAGTGTCTAGTGGTTGAGAATGGGAGGTAATAATGTTTTAATTGGCACAAAATACAGGAAATCACAAATGTCCTTTAAATCATATGAGTCAGCACTTTTGAGGCAGCACAGCCACAAGCCGTGCTACTTAAACATTTCCAGAGCTATAGACCCAATAGCTCTGGGGACACCAAACCAAGGAAGGCTGCAAAAGACCAAGGTTATTTTCACAAATCCTTTTATTTCAGGCAAGAATGCAGGTTCAAGCACTTGTTATAAAGTCTCTTCCAGAAGAACTTGAAATACCAGATACCTCCTCTGGTTTGAGAACTGCTGATTTCTGTACACAAAAGATCTTTTTGAATTATATCCCAAAAATCTTTCATTTTTGGTCAGGATGGCTGAGGATGTGGAAACTGTTGTGTACATTAACATCTGGAGTGTTACAAATATGCTACCTTTTAGAGATGGGGAACCTATGTTCATCCTTCAGTAAGGCATTTGATAAAGTAGACCATAACTTACTACTTGATAAAATCGAAAAATGTGGGTTAGACATTATCACCATCAGATAAATTTGTAACTGGCTAACCAACTGCACTCAACATGTAGTCCACATTGGAACTGCATCTTCATGGAGGGAAATATGCAGTGGGGTACCCCAAGGTCTGTTTTAAGCCCAGTACTCTTTAACATCTTCATCAATGATTTGGATGAGGGGATAGATGGGGAACTCATCAAATTTGCAGACGATACCAAGCTAGCAGGAATAGCCAACACTCCAGAAGATAGGCTTAAGATATAGAAGGATCCTGACAGACTTGAACATTGGGCGCTATCTAACAAAATGAAGTTCAATGGTTTAAAAAGTAAGGTTCTACATTTAGACAAGAAAAACAAAATGCACAGGTACAGTATATGTGGTACCTTGCTCAATAGTAGTAATTGTAAGAGGGATCTTGGAATCCTAGTGAACAATCATTTAAATATGAGCCAGCAGTGTGCTGCAGCTGCCAAAAAAGCCAACACAGTTCTAGGCTGCAAAAACAGAGGGACAGAATCAAGATCACACCAAGTGTTAATACCATTTTATAATGCCTTGATAAGGCCACACTTGGAATATTGCATCCAGTTTTGATCACCACAATTGAAAAAGATATTGAGACTCTAAAAAGAGTGCAGAGAAGAGCAACAAAGAGAATTAGGTGACTGGAGGCTAAAATATATAAAGAATGGTTGTTGAAACTGGGTGTGTCTAATTTGATGAAAAGAAGAACTAGAGGTGACATGATAGCAATTTTCCAATATCTCAGGAGTTGCCACAAACAAGAGGGAAACAAGCTATTCTCCAAAGCACGTGAAGGCAGGAGAAGAAGCAATGGATGGAAACCAATCAAGGAGAGAAGCAACTTAGAACCAAGGAGAAATTTCCTGACAGTTAGAACAATTAATCAGTAGAACAACTTCCCTCCAGAGGTTATGAATGCTCCAACACTGGAAGTTTTTAAGAAGAGATTGGATAACTATTTGCCTGAAACGGTGTAGGGTTTCCTCCCTAAGCAGGGGGTTGGACTAGAAGACCTCCTGGGTCTCTTCCAACTCTGTTATTCTATCCTGTTACTAATGAACTACAATCCTCAGCATTGAGAGATGCTAGGTGCTGCATTAGAGTGCACCAGGTTTCCTGTCCTTGTTTCACACTGAACAATTCTTTATGGAACTGTCTGGTAAGTCTTCTTTCTAGCAGAGCTCTTGTTGCGTGTGCATTTATTTAAAAGGCAGAGAGGAATTTTGTTCAGTAAAACCATCTTATCTCTATAAGGAAGGGCTGGAATTTAACAACCAGCTAGCTGAACAAAATAAAAAATGATAACTGCATATCATCAGTACCAGGTACTAGACTTAGGTAATAGCCAAGAACTAACATTCATATATCAAAGACAACACATACTTAGTAATCAGTGTAGAGTTAGTTTTCACATGTTTGATAATTGCAGTCAAATCTATGGACCAACTCTACTGAAAAATGTAATTTCAAGGGAAACCTCTTTTTGTGGGATTTAAACATCAATGCTTCTTTGCTATAGGCAAATAATCACCTATATGAGCTAGGAGTATCTGCTGTATCCACACAATTTATTATACTGTGCTTTTAGGCTTGTATTTTTATACAAGCTGCTTGCACTGACATCTTTCAGCCTATATTTTGCTGATCTGGGATCACCAAGAGGCTAAGAATGAAAGCCACCCTTTCATTAACACACCCAGCCCTTGTGCTAAAGAAAGGATAAAGTCATCCTTTTTAGATGCTGGTATTCAATATGTGCTCTGCCAAAGCCAGAGATTTCAATCCTCTTTAATGCAACTTTTCTAGCAATACTTGCTTCTCCCTCCTCCCACTCTCTCTCTTTTAAATTATTATCACTCCAAGGGTTGTACTGTAAAACTGCAGAGCCAAAAAGTCAACAGTGAAGGAAAGGAAGGAAGCATACTTCCCTCCCAGGAAATTTTGCAATGAGGAACAGATAACTTAGAGAGACAAGCTTCCTTGCCTGGCCTCCAGAAAATGAAATCATTATTCCAGGAGGAAGATGAACTAAAAAACCCCAGGTGGCCGCTCTGCTCTTCTGACCATTCAGATAGACTTTGCAAGCTCTGCAGGAAAAGGTCAAAGCATCCAGTCATTTTACCCCCGTTAGTATCCCTGCATCTAGGAAATTATCAGCAAAAGTTAACGTGAGGGCATCCCTGCAGAGCAAAGTTCAGCTATCCTGCCAATCCAAAGCCAAAACTGGAAAACAATCTTTCCTCTTTCCAATCTCTAAAGGAAACCCTGGAAAGGAAACCACAAGGCAGGAAATGATAGAGAAAGATTAACAGCACAACTGAATCTTGGGATGGGGGCACCTCCGGAGGACATTCAGAGTAGCCCTGACACAAGGAAGGGTATAGTATGATTGGCAATGAGGGAGTTCTGTACTCCAAACTACAGTAATTCTAAAATTAGATCTCTGAATAGGGCTGGATGCCAGGACTTTTTCCTGTGCCAGCTGGTCTAGTCATGGAGTTAATTACATCACATCTTGGCTACTCAGGCATTTTTCTGGCAAAATGCCACATCTCAGGGCAAACATCCTTTACGATGAAACTTCAGAAAATACAAAGAGCCATGATCTCAGTGTTGTTGTTGTTTTTTCCTCTTCTTTCAGAAAACTTGCAGGAAGAAGTTTTTCAGACCACCTTCATACATTTCTACACCGACTAGTACTAACCATAATGAATTAAATAAGCCACAATGGGCTGGGTTCACACAACTTCCTAAACCCAAAGCAAATGCATGATGGTTCAGCATGACATAAGAACCTAGGAACTTGCTTTCCTGAGTTGCGTTGTTGCCCTGATCAAATTGGCAACCTCTTCCAGTCCCCTGAATTTCGTTCAGATAAAACAGTGAAGAGCAATTCAGATGATAGATCCTGCTTTGGTCGAAAACCTGGTCCAAATCGGTTGAAAAATACCATACACGCGGGGTCCGTTTAGATGACCGCGAGGGGTCCCTTTATTTCAAAGCC
>JANHFJ010009036.1:13973-26892 GCA_032468195.1 Cerberus rynchops
CCAGCTGGTCTTTGGGCCTCCGCTGTGCATGCACGCGATTGCAGCAGGAAATCCAGCTGGTCTTTGGAGCTCTCCTGTGCATACACACACGATTGTTCATGTGTGCATGAGTGCCTATGTGCAGCATGCATGCATTGCATGTGCAAAAGCTGCATGAATGCACAAATGGTGCGGTAGCATATGCAGCACACGTGGAGGAGCCAAACACAAATGTGGATGGCACATGCAAAGTGTGTACTTTTTGGCACTTGGTAAGTAAAAGGTTCACCACCATTGCTATAGAGTCTTCGGGGGCTGTCCAAAGACTCGGCTTGCATGTGGAAATGACAAAATCAGCATCATAATATCACAGCCCCGCTAACATACATATTTCTGTCCAATGTTGAGATGCATCATTGTAGGACTTGGGTTGTGTGCTCATTTTTTTACCCATCATCATAGTTGGCTGCTAATGTCTGTGGTTCAAGTTTGTCATGGGTTGAGGAGAATTTACAGATCCATCTGAAGAAAGAAACCAGGAGTTACAGACTGTAAGAAATGCTCAACGTATTAAATCCAAATTCAACCAAAGTCTGATATAACGTTCATTGTGAACCAGTTGGGATGCATCAGCAACTACATCCACTGAACTTAAAATTTAAAAATGGACAAAATGGCCCAAAAGTTGCTCGTTTTAGATCTGCCTCTGCCCTTGCTGGTATATTTCTTTTCACAAGTCCAAATTACATGGAGCTGATAAGAAGTTTAGGATGCCTGCAGAAATGTTCCGAGAAAAGTTTATGAAATAATTGCAAGCTTTTAAAAGTTGTTTTACTGTGTTCTGTAGCAACTTCATGGGAGCAGTGCACTCTTCACAGATGCCTATGAACTGAAAGAAGACATTGGTGTGGGGTCCTACTCGGTGTGTAAGCGCTGCATTCATACAGTTTCCAATATGGAATTTGCTGTGAAGGTATGTAGGGGCCCTGCATCACTTTTAAATATCGAAACATGTATAACAACCTACATAAATTAGCCCATGTTTAACAAATGTTTTATAGCTCATCTTAACAATCTTAAATTAAGTTAAGATTTGGGTTCTTTTCATCTTATTTAGAATGAATATATAAAGAATCAGGACCCTTCTTTTTCTTTTCTAGACTTCTCCTAAGTTGCAAACTTAGTATGATACCAATAGAGGAGAATATTTGTAGCTCAAGGTTAAACTGTGGGATCCTTGGTGTTCTCTGAGCTGGGTAGATGTTTATTTACCCAGCCATGTAATATCATCAGTGCTACCAAAGAGTGGGGTTTGCATTATCTTATATAAAATGAAAGCAAACCCAGCTCCCTCCTAGCATTGATGATGTTACCTAGTTTGGGGTAATGAAACGTTGGTAATATATGGTTCTTTCTTGGGGGTTGACATGCTATGATCTTCAGTTATTTGTGGGTGTGCTATTTAGAACATTAACATTAAAAAGATAATTGCCCCAAGGATCTTTTACTACTGCTGATATTTCATTCATTCATTCATTCATTCATTCATTCATTCATTCATTCATTCATTCATTCATTCATTCATTCATTCATTCATTTGCTGCCTGTCTTAAAACAGGGTAATTCTGGGAGGCTTACAATGATAAAAGATAAAAAATGTATGCACTGAAAATGAAGTGAATACAAAGGCAAACACTACAGTCGAAATAAAGATGGGGAGGCCGGGAGCAGAGTGGGTGGAAGGTGGGATCTGTTGTAAATCTTTCAGCCACCTCCACTGTGATTCTGCCCCATTGGAGCCCCAAGCTAACTGGCAGATCCAAGTTTTTCGTTCTAGCCAACCTTACTCTTCGAGGCAAGATGTTCCAAAGAGCAGGTGCAACGGCAGTGAAGACCCTTCTCCTGGATCCCCCCAGCCAGAATACTTGGACTGATGGCACCAGGAGAGAAGACCAATCCCAGTCCTCTTTATTTCCATTTTATTGGCATAGTGTGGAGCTTTAGTACACGAGTTGTGTCTACTACCAGTAATTGTTGGCTTCCCTTAACATGAAGCCATTTAGACAAGGGGTCTCCAACCTTGGCAACTTTACGACTTGTAGACTTCAACTCCCAGAATTCCTCAGCCAGCAAAGCTTAACCTTTAAACTTAACCTTGTGTAGATTTCAAATCAAATCTACACAAGGTTAAGCTTAAAGCACTTATGTGCATACTGTGCACAAAGTTACAAATTCATTGTCTCTTTCAATCCCTTTCAAAGTTGAATGGCTACGCATGCATGTTTGGATGAATGGTGAGTCCACTGGAAAAGTAAAAATAAGATTGGGAGCAAGCTTTGCATGGCACTAGCACTGTTAATTCCCAGGAGGCATTTGGTGGTTATATCATTATCCTCCATGCTAATATGTGGCTAAATTTTACTGATGGTTCTGTTTTTTCCAATTCTGCTGCATCAGTGGCTTTGCCTGTACTGTTTTATACGACTCAGAAACATTGCTGGAAATTTAAGGCCAGATGGTCAGAGAGTAATGTTTATTCTAGGATGTAGATCCAAATCACTAGGAAACAGGATGAAAATTTCTCTCTGTGGAGGGAAAGTTTGGCAGCTAGATGTATACTTCCTAATAGGATTAGGCTAAATGCTTTTAATACTATTCCCTCATTGCCCAAATGCATGTATCTTTACTTTTCTTTGTTTCTTAAGAATACAAATGAAGGTTCATGCTAAGTTGCATTTAGTATACTAAAATTTATGCTAATTTTCATTGTTGAGAATGTGATATGGCAATTTTTTGCTTTGATATGCAAATACTGAAGCTACTGTACAGTAATAAATATTAGTGATAATAAATATTATTGCCAGGCAACATTTACCAATGTATAGTAAGTGAAACTTCAGGAAAAGGAGGAATGTGAAAGATCACATGTATGTTATTATTGACAGAAGATATTACAGTACCTCTCAAAGCTTTCTCGGTTACATATTTAAAGATACATGTCATTTCTTTAGTTAGTTACTCAGCCCCTAAAAGACCTTCATGTTTTTGCTTAATGAACTTAAAAAACACTTATAGGTACTCTGAGATCCTGGAAGAAGTAAACAGCTACTTCAAAATATTATGGAGAGGCGCTTTATTTGTGACCCAAAGCAATATTTGGAGATTCGGTGTGAAGTCTGTCTGACTAATTATACCTTTCATTATGATGGTAAGATTTCAAATACTCACTCGTTTTTTTCAACATCCACAATAAAGTTTCTTCCTTCAGCTGTTATCCTGAGTTCTGCTCTCAATGGATGCTACATAGAATATAAAAATCCACAGTTATCAAATCAATACATATCCATACACAGAAGCTTTGTGGATACATACAGTGGGGAAAATAAGTATTTGACACATCAGCATTTGTATCAGTAAGGGGAGTTCTAAGTGGGCTATTGACACAAAATTTACACCAGATGTAGCCATCAAGCCAAATATTGAATTCATACAAAGAAATCGGAACATTTAAGTATACATGGTGAGTCATAATAAATGTATACTTAAATGTTCACAACCTGGAAGCAGGTTCTGAAAAAGAAGGTAACTGTTGTTCTTGCTACATCTGTGGGGAAGTTGGCCAATTAGAATGATCTTTTTGTGGGACTGTCAACTATGAGCTGAGGAACCAGATATAGGCATTGCAACAAACATGAACAAAATAACAAGCCATTGCCTCCTTCCCTGCATATCCTTCCCAGCATATGTATTAGATATAATGAATTAAAACTGTCAATGAACAGAAAGGAAAATGGCAATTTGGGCTCCTGTAACCCAAATTATATCAATAAATAATTGCTTTCATCTTCATAGTTTTGCATTCTACTTAGTAGGACACTGCAGCTTCTATACAGTATTTGTATTCTAATGTTCTCTTTTCTTCCCTGATATCTGTGACAGTATACCAATAACATAGTCTATCTAGGTCGGAGTTGGGGAAAACCATGACCCTTTTATAACTTGTGGCTGGCTCAGGAATTGTGGAAGTTGAAGTCTACAAGTCATAAAAGGGCCATCGTTCGCCACCCTCATCTAGGTGGATAGATGCATATTTTCTAACTGTCATAGATTAGGTCCTGTTTTCTCTTTGTAATATTATTACTTCTCTTTTCAAGTGGGATAGAAAGGTGAAACCTACATGCAATTTCCCAGCACATTTTTCACAATCTATAGAGGCTAACACTCCAGACCACAGTGATTAAAGTTGAGAACAAATTACCTATTTCCCATAGCATAATTGTTGTGGTTTTCTTGAAAATTAAAACCTAAATAGATTATTAATCCACCACAGAAGTAAACACACCTATTTTATGTTTAAGCTTTCAATCTTAAAAAAAAATCTAAAAACCTGAACCTGTTATCTCAGATGACATCACATTAAAAGCATACTTCCTGTGGTCAAACATGGATAGATTTAGATATAAATCACAAATATAAATCCCCTTGTTACAACAGCTGCCTAAATATAATTACAGATTCATTCATTCCTTCACTAAATGTGAAGTGCTGAGCACACAAACAATAATATAAAAAATATATACTGTACCCTAGGTAGAGTCCAAGCATAATTTTTACGACACAGTGTATTATTAAATGATGCTTACTCACTCCATCCATCCATCCATCCACCCATCCATCCATCCATCCATCCATCCATCCATCCATCCACCATCCATCATTTGTTTATTCTTTATTTGTTAGATTTATATCTTGCCTTTTCTCCAGGAATTTCAGATGAAAGTCTTCTTTCTATTTCACAGCTATAACCATGTGAGGCAGGTTGGGCTAAGTGAATTGACCTGAAGGCTCCTAGAGGGCTCCTTTGATTGAGGGTGGACAACTGTTTGGACTTCTGCAGTCCTAGTCCAGCCCCTAAATCTTAGGTCACTAAACCCTGCCAGCTCTTTATGATGCCATCTTATATATACAATTTCATTAACTATGAAAAAAAAATCTATTTAATTTTAAAGTTCTTTTCCCTATATTCCTCAAATTATTACAATGAGCTTTCCTGCCATGCCACAATCCTTTCCAACTACAAAGCCTTCAGATGTTTTTGTTTTTGTCACAGGAAGTGTCCTCTGTTTGGATAAACTAGAATATTGGTTAGCAATTGGATAATATTGGTTGGTAAGTGGATAAACTAGAATATTGGTTAGCAATTGGGTAATATTGGTTGGTAAGTGGATAAACTAGAATATTGGTTGATAATTTTAGTTTCCCTCTGTTCTTTTTATTTAATCTCCATCTTTTTGGGGTTGTTTGGTTCATTTTTAGTAATATTGTGCCAATGTCAAACACTTCCAATTTCTTGGAAGTACCTCTACACTCATAAATGCTTATGTTTTCTACTTCATTTTAAAGAGTATTTATGTCTGTGAGGTTGCTGCTGCTGCTGTTCTTTTCCTAGTTATGATCTTTACATTTTTCAACTGCAAATTGTCTCAATTCATGGTTCCTAAGATGCCAAAGGTCCATAAAGTTTGTTCCTTCTCTTGGGATTTACGGTAACTGAAGTGAGGGAATATAAATCACTACAGCGGTTACCATAGAATGAAAGAAAGGACATTCACTTATGCCTTTGGACTCCACAAATTAATGCCCTGGAAGAACTGTTTGTTTTAGGACTTTTTCCTCTCAGAATTTTTCAGTTTACATTCAGTCAAATTCATGGACAATGCTAAAAATATGATCAAGTTAAAGGAGAAAGTAATAAAAGTTGAGTCTGCAGATTAGCAGCACGGGCTCCCACTCTCCATTGGATAAATTCAGCATAATTTTTCTTCCTTTAAATTAATCAGGCTGCACAGATGTCCAGTTTACACCCAGGATAGAGGTGGACAGAGTTCCCAGCTTGACTGTTCTCTATTGCAATGCCTTTGTTAGGCAATCTGTGTAAGGACACTGAACTCAAGAAAAACAAAAACATAATAACAATACTCTTTCCTGCATGAGGCACAAGGCTACTACATCCTCCTCATCCTTTACTCTAATGAAGGATGTTTGAATCAAAGCATACTGGCACATGCACAGAAAAGGAAATAACATTCTGCCTGTGTTCATTGTAATTCGGCTGGTGCTATCATACAGTCAGAACAGCAAAGGCCGACAACCGAATGATCTCACATCATCCTGCTCCCTGTGCTGGGTTTTGTTTTTCTGAAGGAAATAACTGGGTAGGGACTAAAAGAATTCTCAACATTGGCCAGAAGCCTGGAGCAATAGAAAACGAAGAGAGGTTGAATCCAATCAGTACTACTAATTCATACTATTGGAGTCAATTCAACTCAGTTTATTACAGTCATAGACCAGAGACCCTATCAGAGTCTTGTATACAACACCAGTTCCTTACACAAGAGCCAACAGTTACCACTGTGTGTAGTCTGGGCCGTCACAGAGATTGGATGTCAAAAAAGTGAAGTTGATGCACAAATATGCAGAGAGGTTTATAAAGTAAAGCAATAAATACATAACAATTGGGAAAAGCAACATGACCAATTACATAAACATGAAATGTATGTTTTCAGGGTTTCTTTAATGGTCCTGAACTAGACATAAGAAACAATGTTCCCTCTGGACCCAAGTCACAATTGGGACTAGAATTTCTAAGTTGCTAAGCAAAGCAGGTGTTAAGTGAGTTGGGCCTGATTTTACAACCTTTTTGCCATGGTTAGGTGAATCATGAAGCAAACTAGCTTCCCCCACTGACTTTACTTGTTAGAAGCCAGCTGGAAAGATTGCAAATGGTGATCACGTGACCCTGGGACAATACAACTGTCATAAATACATGCCAAAGGCCCAAATTTTGATCACATGTCGGGAGGGGATGCCATGAGAGTTGTAAGTGCCAGGAGCAGGCATATACCATTTTTTTCAATGCCGTTGTAACTTTGGATGGTTGCTGAATGAATCTTTGTTAAGTTGACACAATTGTCAGTGGTCAATAACTTACAACCATGATTGAGCCTAAAATTTCTGTCACTAAGTGAAACATTTGTTAAGTGTGTTTTGCCCTATTTTATGATCTTTCTTGCCACAGTTGCTAAGTGAATCACTGCAGTTAAAATTTGTAACACAGTTTTTAAGTGAATCTGCCTTCCTCATTGACTTTGCTTATCAGGAGGTCTCAGAAGCCAATCACGTGACCCCAAGGCATTGCAACTGTCGTAAATATGAGTCAGTGGCAAAGCATACGAATTTTGATGACGTGACCATGGATGAGGATGCTGCAACAGTCGTAACTATGAAAAATGGTCATAAGTCTCTTTTTCAGTGCCATTGTAACTTTGAATGGCTATTAAATGAACTGTTGGAAGTCAAGGGTTACCTGTAATTTATTTATGGAATTATCATCGTCTTGTTTTAACTTTGTTAAATACAATTTAAATATTTTTGTAGCAGTTTGGGCAATTCAGAGGCAATCCATCTAACACTGGTAACATATTGCATATTTCCTTTTTTAACCACAATGAAAATGAATGATTCACAAAATGAAGAGTGTATATGAATTATGATCTTTTAAGTGCCAATACTGATTAATTTCATTTTCTACTCAGAACCATTAGCATACCGTGAAATAACCTCCACAATAGTAGCTTCAGTACTGTTAAAACTAATACGATACTCTGAGCTAAGCATTTTACAAATTATTTCAGGTAAAGCAAGAGGAAGCAACAAGAGGAGCAAAGCAGAAAGTTATGCAAGACATTTATTAACAAAGGCTTCCCAGTTCTAAAAAAATATTTTCATTTGCACAATAGCAGTTATGTACCTTTGCTAGAAGTACCTCATAAATATAGAAAAACAAGTATAACCAGTTGGTTTCAGTAAAGGTACAGGTGATCCTTGTCTTATGACAATTGAGCCTAAAATGTGTGTTGCTAAGCAAGACAGTTGTTAAGTGAGTTTTGCCCGCTTCCTTGCCATAGTTAAGTGAAATCACTGCAGTTAAGTTAGTAACATGATTGTTAAGTGAATCTGGGTTTCCTATTGACTTTGTTTATCAAAAGGTCACAAAAGGTGAATCCATAATCCCAGGACTCTGCGTCTGGCGTAAGTACATGCCAGTTTCCAAGCTTCCAAATTTTGATCACATGATTACTGGAATGCTACAATAGTTGTAAGTGTCAGAAATGGTTATAGATCACTTTTTTCAGTGCTGTTGTAATGTTGAAAAATCACTAGATAAATGGTTATAAGTTGAAGACCAGCCAGAATTACCACCTATTTTTTTTTAACAGTTTATATATTTTCATTTTACATACATAGGTGTTTAATGAATAGTGTATTGTCTGGAATTAACATCTATTGTTGTGGGGAAACTAAGAGGATGAACTTGTGTTGGATATGTTGACTGCCTTATTTGTAAAAAATAATAAAGATAGGATACAAATGAATAAATAAATAAAACAAATATATGTAAGTATATGTCAGGTTTATTTACACCCTGTATTTTTATTTTTACACAGAACTGTGTTTCTCAGCAGGTTTGAGTTATATTTGCCAGCATGTTGATTGCTTATGAAGGGATCAAGTTTGTGTGACTGGACTTAAAATTGTGGTACAAGAGTATCTTTACAGTTGGAAAAATTTTCTTCCCTTTCTCTTATTTTCATTGTTTTGTTTCTTTGATTTTTTTTTCTTTTTGAACTTCTCATCAGTCAGACTTCTTGCAACTAGATGGACAAGTCCATGGAGGGGGGGTTGATAACATTTTTGGAAGCGGTTTGCTCTTGCCTTCTGCCTAGGACTGAGGGGGAGGGACTTGCCCGAGGATATCCAGATACCTGAGGATATCCAGGGTTTTTACTTCAACATGTTAACCCAGGGGTTTAACCAACCCAGCTTTGCTGGCTGAGGAATTCTGGGAGTTGAAGTCCACAAGTCTTCAAGTTGCCAAGATTGGAGACCCCCGGGTTAACCATTAGTCTCCTTCCACTGATAATCCACCCAATATTTGCTAAATTTCAGAAACTAAGCACAGCAATTGGAGAACAACAACAAATGATTAACTGTTTATAGTTCTTTTGGGGCAGCTCTGCAGGCTGGTGCTTTTCTTAGCTTAGGAACAGGAAGAAAAGTGGATCAGCTCTTTTGAGATATATTTCCTGTTCCTGATCATTAAGAAAGGATTTAGGTTCAATCCTATCTAGAAAAGCCCTGCTTGGATCCAGACAACTTCTGAACTTTTCCAATTCAACTCACTTTGGATTCAACTGAATCTTTGCTTCAGTATATGGTAGGAGAAGCAGCAGAGTCATCCATTGGAAAGGGACCTGAATGATCAACCTCCCTTTTTCTTTATATGTGTCACATGCATAAGGGATGTAAAAAAGGAGGGGATTTAACTGGAAATGTTCAGCTATCATCTTGAGTTTTTTTTAATCGCTCTCCCCCAGAACAAACTCATGAGAGGGAAAACAAATGCTTAACATTTAGACAGGTTTTGGCAAAGATTGATTCCTTCTGTAAAAGAGGAAATGATTAGTATCAAGGCATTCAAATCTCAAGATGGAATACTCATTTTGACTTTAATTCTAATTTTCTTCCCATACATTGCTTCAAAGGGCTACATCTTTTCTCTCTCATAGACACATACACAACACATACAAATTAACATTGTTTTGGGTTCTTCACTGCAGCTACTGAGCTACCAGCTACAGGCAAAGGCAAACCATTCTTGCCATGGGTTCAAGAATGAGTATCTGGAAGAATCATCAGAAAACAGAATCTTTGTTAGCAATTGTAATTTAGCAACCTACCTTGTCATTGCTGGAGTTTGCATCTGCTCTCCATTGAGGGATTATAATTTCATGGGGCATCTGGGGAGCAACTGTATTCCTCATTGCTGAAGAAACATAAGGAATTGCTCAAAGATCTATTATGAACTTATAAAAGTCATCAGAGGAAAAATCCCATAATTCATAATCCATTAAGACAGCAACAACTTTTATCACACTGGATATTTCTTGCTTCCTTTCAGCAGCATCCTTTATTTTTAGAAAAGACTCATCTAGTCTTTTCTAAATATTCTGTCTTTAATGGCATCATCATCTCATTTATTGGGATATGCCCTGTAACAGAAATTATCTGACCATATTGCATACTTAAAAATATTGGAAAGATAAAATAAACAGTGTTAGAAACTCAGAACAGAATAATAGAGTTGGAAGGGACCTTGGAGATCTTCTAGTCAACCCCCCTGCAAAGGCAGAAAACCGTATGCCATTTCAGACAAATTGTTGTCAAATCCCTTCCTAAAAACTACCAGGGTTGGAGCATCCACGATTTCTGGAGGCAAATCATTCCACTGATTGTTCTAACTGTCGGGAAATTTCTCCTTGGTTTTAGGTTGCTTCTCTCCTTGATTAGTTTCCATCTATTGCTTCTTGTTATGTCTTCCGGTGCTTTGGAGAATAGGTTGACTCCCTCTTCTTTATGGCAACTCCTTAGATATTGTAACACTGCTCTCATGGTGGCCTGTCCCAAAGGAGCTTTTTCCAAATACAACTGAACATTATTGGGGGTTTTTTTCTTTGAAAACATTTTGCTTCTCATCCAGGAACCTTCTTCAGTTCTTGGTTGGTTCAGTTCTTGGAAGCTTCTTGGATGAGAAGTGAAACTTTTTTTAAAAAAAAGAAAGAAAGTCCTGTTGCCTTTTGTAAAAGCATCTTTGGAACAACCATGACCTGGATGATTGACAATCTCCATAAACATTCATGGTGGCCTGATTTAGGAGCAGAACTAAGTCTGTTTGTTTGAATTTCTTCAGCTGCTCCTTCTGGACTTATAACACTAAACCTTTCTGATACTAAGGTTAAACTGGCAAAGATCTCTGACCTATTTCTATCTTAATCCCCTGTGATAAGTAGCTCTATCCTTATTTTCCTCTACAGTCATTGGGTTCTGTCCGCCCATTCTGTTAAAATTTATGGCTTTTTTATAGTTTTATTTAGATTGGTTTTCTCTCTACCCTTGGAGGCATCTGATTTAGATTTTGGGATCATCCCACGTCCTGATGACCAAGATCCAATGGCTCCTAAACTGAATGGATGCTGGTGATTTTGGGGTAATCTCTGTTTATCTATTAGGCTTTGGCTTTATAAGGGCCCTCTCAAAATGCACAAGCCAGACTACATTTTCTCCTCTTGGAAATAAGTTTCATCTTTTATATCTTCTCATTCTTTATTCATCTTTCCCATTAATATGCCCCTTTAGAATATAAAACATACAGCATAGAATCATAAGGTTGGCAGGGATCTCAGACATCACCTAGTCCAACCTTTGCTCAAGACAGGAGACCTTACACCATCCTGCTCAAATGGTTGTCCAGTCTATTCTTGGAAACCTCTAGTGATGGAGCACCCACAACTTTGGGAGGCAAACTATTCCATTGATTAATTGGTCTCACTGTCAGAAAATTTCTCTTTACTTCTAGATTGGATCTCTTTTTAACAAGCTTCCACCCATTACTTCCTGTCCTGCCCTCAGGTGTTTCAGAGAAAAAAGTCAATGCCCTCTGTGACAGCCCTCAGGTATTGAAATATAGTTATCATGTCCCTGCTAATTCTTCTCTTTAATAGGCTAGACATACCTAGTTCCCTCAACCATTGACCATACCTGAACTTGTTTCCTCTATCTTGTGAAACGCTGCCTGATCTCTAGACACAAAAAAAAGGACATTCATCTCTGGTCACTAGGGTTTTTTTTTAATCAAAAAGAAGAACTGTTCTTTTTGAAGTTATGTGTAATGCTATTCATAATTATTGTTGTTTCTAAATTGATCAGAAGTGTTTCATAGAAAGAGAACAGGGAAGCTACTGCTCAGATGTGTCATAAACAATTAAACATATATTAAACATATACCTATGTCATAAACAATTATTGGGGGAGGAAGGATGCCATCTGTGTGTCAACTGAGGTCTAGGAAACGTTTTTTAAAAGGCTGTTCCATTGCTTCTATGTTTTGTTGGTGACTGTTGGGAGCAGGAGAATGTGAGTATTATTCTACATAAAGCAGAGTTCCCCAATCTTTCCATCTTTGCGAACCAGTGGGGGAGAGAGAGGGGATGGTTCCACACAAACAGTTGTCAAGCACATGCACAGCTCCATTTGTGCACCCACCACTCATGCAAATGGAGCGCATGTGTACACGCTCACTCGCTCCTTGCACAAGTGAGAATTTGTGCATGCACACACTCACCTGCTACTTCTGAGGCCCAGTTTTAAACTGCTCACAACCCAGATTGGGGATCCCTGGCATAAAGCATAAACCCTTTTATCATCATTGGTTCAGTTTGGGGATGGTAACAGATTCAGGCAGGAGGTGAAACAATGTCTACACTTTAGAGTCTTTTATTACTAAAATGTTCAGAAAAGAAAGTTGTTTACTTCACTGGAGTAAGAAAGTTGACATGAGTTTTCTGATGAAGGAAATGTATTCTTCCATATAATTTATTCTTGATCCTATTTTTGATTTAAGCTCTATTTTGTAATTTTTACTTCTCTACAGCTCTTGGTTTTACTACTTTTATCCTCTATATTATCCTGACAATAATGTAATTTCTATTTAAGCTTCTATCATTTTGACTGTATTTTGTCTTACTCTATTATTTCTTGTATTGACACTAATTATACCTTACCCTGACACCTGAAGCAGCAATATAGATTTGGCCTAAGGGTTAAGGTGCTGGCGTAGAAACCTACTCCTGCCTTAGGCATGAAAGCTGTCTGGTGATTTTGGGCTAGTCATTCTCTTTCAGCCTAACCGACCTCATAGTGGTGTTGTTATGCAGAAAATTGGAGGAGGAAGGACTATTAGGTATGTTCTGCGCCTTGAGTTAGTTATAAAAATAATAAATTTGGGATATAAATAAATAAGGGAACTGATACCTGCTTTTTC
>JANHFJ010009041.1:0-11324 GCA_032468195.1 Cerberus rynchops
TTACTGTTTCTGTAGGACTAAATTGCATAATGCTCTCCCTCCCTCTCTTATCATCCCATTCTATAGTATGGTTAATTGCAAGGGATACTATTAATTACTTTTTTAAAACTACAGGACATTAAAATTTACAGAATTTATGATCTTACTTTATTCTTTTGCATCCTGGAAATGAATCTCATTGCTGATTAATATAGATTAAAAGATAGTGTCAGAAGTAACTGCCCTCTCAAAGATTATAATGGCTGCATGCTGAATTGTGATAAACTCATTTTCCTGATGTATCATTTCTCCCATGGTAAAAAGATGGAAAGGCAGGAAAAAGGCAGCCTTCTATTCATGTAGAAATTGTAATAATGTTTTGCTGAGCTGAAAAGAGAGCTGACTTTTGTGATTTAATGAAAGGCAAAAGAAGAATTGGCAACATGCACAATGGTAGTGATTATATAGTTGTGTTATCTAAGTGCTCAGTAGGTGAACAAAGTAGGACATTTTCACATTAAATACCTAATGTAGGAATATACCTATAATTATAGTATATGTTGTGACAAGGATATATAGCATACAGAACTGGTGTTCATATGGATATATTTATATACGTACACTACAGACAAAATATACATTTATCCCTCATTTCCAGAAATATTTTTTAATTTTTTTTTAATATACTAAGACCAGGGATATTTCCAGGGTATGGAAAAAGCATGACATCTACTACAATGGCTATTGTGGTTTTACACATACACATTTGTGCAATGCATGCAAAATGCACCTAGATCTGCTTGGTTTTTACATGCATTGAATATGTGATGATCATAAAAAATAGGCAGCTCTTTGTTTCTGGCATCATAGCTATAATCTTTACTTTTCTGACACATCCTTAGACCCCTGATGAAGACCAAGAAAATGCTGTACTTTTTAGATGGGCGAGTGGCGGAGATGTGCCAGGATTCCCTCACAGAGCCAAATAGTGGATAGGCCCAATATTTTCTTCTCTTTAAAAAGGCCTGTTCAGGAAAGCATTATGGGAAGAAACGAAGGTGGTCAGAGCAAAACCAACTGTACATGAGAAGTGAATGAAGTCTTGAAGAAGAATAGTGACCCACAAGAAGCCAAAACAAGGAACTGAGAGTTAGCTAGATGTGGGATGAGGTGTGAGGAAAGAAAAAAAATGGTTCTTCCAAATTGTTCAATACCATCCTCCACCCAATCAGCTTCCAGCAAGAGAAAACAAGATGGTACTCAACAGGCAATTGGAACTATGAAAGATTTCTCACACTAGAAGTTAGAAGTTCCCAGTGAAAAGTTTTCACTCCACTTTGCTTCTAAAGCCTATAAATTAACAAGAATATATTTTTTATCTCTTTTTATTACTCTAATTCATTTCCTTGTCATACTGTCCTGTCAATCACTGTGTGTGTTTAAATACAAAGTACATGCAGATGTGAGACACATTTTTATGTGAATATTCATGAACTGGGTATATTCCACCTATCAAATTTGGTTTTCAAATTGACTATGTGAATCAGAGTGTTCTTTTAGAGTTGTTCATCAGATAAATTGGAAGCAAAGAGGTTTCTTCCTTTAATTTTTTTTCAAAATTCAAGAGAGGAGAACAATTCATCACTATACCATTTTAATGAAAAATCGTTTTGCCAAAGAAATCTTGTCTGGATAATAATTTATTTTCCGTGTGTTGCACTGAACTCTTTTAAAAATCTTTTTTTATCAATGCTTTTCACAAGAGAAAAAAAAAAGTCCTGTTCTGAAACCCCCCTGCTGAATTGCTGGCCTTGAGATGAACCACTACAATGTCTCCATAAAGGAAAATGGGTGTGTCTTTCATCTTTTCCCCCTCCCTCTTGTCTGTCTTTTTTCTTCTAGTGTATACCAATTAAAGGCCTGGGATTTGTGCTTGGAGCCTACTCATGCATTTGTAAGACTGGATTCTATAATCCCAAAATATTTTCAATGAACATCTTTCACAGTAAGTGCCTTTGCTTGAGTCTGCAAGAGAGAACACATTAATAATGTAAGATTCCCTTTTATCCTTGTCAGGGTTATGCACTTGACTCTAACGTTCTGCAACTCAGGGATTATATAATCACTTAAGGAATTTTAGGCCTGTGGTTTGTCATCTGTGATGCGCTCTGTAGTCAGTAAAACATATCTATTTTTATGGGTATTTGATTTGTAAAAGCTTTGCTCCTGGGCTGTTACAGTTTTCAGAACCGATACAAGGACTGCAGCTATTTTAAAATGATATTAGTTGTCTTTTTGTTAATTTTAATCCTTCCCCTATATCAGTGTTTTTCAACCTCAGCAATTTTAAGATGGATGGACTTCAACTCCCAGAATTCCCCAGGCAGCATTCTGGGAATTGAAGTCCACTCATCTTAAAATTGCTGAGGTTGAAAATACTGTATTTCTCTATATAACTCAACTTTATGAAATGTTTAAATGTATGCTTGTTCTACAGTCTATAGAACATACAACCTGTATTCTCAAATTCATGGGCGTCTTTAAATCTGTTAAACTAAACTTTCTTATCTATTTCTCTGAAAAGGGAAGTTTGCTCAATCTTCCTTGGGCTAGTAGAATGAGTAATTTAATCTGATCACACAGTCATGAGGAGTGTACAGAATTAAATATAGCAATAGTCTTCCTTGTACTTTTTTATATGTACATAAGTTATGCTCAGTTTACTCTCATCTATAGCAATGGCTACCTGCTTCAAAATTGTAAGTGTAAGTCCTTCTCCCTTTGAAATAATGTTGTATTTTAAAATAGCAAGAGGTTGCAATCACTTGGTCATCCCCATCACTTTAAAAGTAGCACATGTTGTTAACAATACCCCTGTTTATTCTCATTATATAATTCTACCCCATAAAAATTTCCCCTGTTGTTGTCTGTGTTGGCTTGCAGTGGTACTATTAGTACCTCTGGCTCCCAATATCTCTAGGATTAATGTTCCTAAATTCTATGACAATTTGGTTCGCCAAAGAAATGTTTCTTCTTTGTGACTTTGCCCAAAGAATACTGATGCTGGTAGTTCTTTAGAGAGCAAATCACATAAATAAGCACAAATCTACCACTATAAACAATACATGAATTTGTTTACAAGTAAATATGAACACATCTATCACATATGTTAAATGTGTAGAACTACCACACCTGGACTACAAACATCCAAACAGCTACTTCTTAGAATTTTTCTTGGCTTTCATCTAGTAGTCATTTGGATTCTTGCAACCCAATTCTTGCAACCTTGTATTAGATGCAGCAGCACCTGAAAGCTTGGAGGAAACCAGAGACCTGATTATCCCTCGAGAAATCCTTCCTTCAATTGTTGATGTTCAGTCACTTACTCTGTTTGTGACCCTGCAGACCATAGCACACCAGGCACCCACTAGTCCTCCTGGGGGTTTGCCCAAATTCATGGTCATTACATCAATGATACTATCTGATCATCTCATTGTCTGCTGTCTCTTCTCCTTTTGCTCTCAGTGTTTCCCAATATCAAATCTTCTCCAATCTCTTTCCTTCAATCGGCTAATGTAATATATGCCTGAGCATGCTCAGTATAGAAGTTCTGTTCTCTCTGACAATCAACAGGGAATAAAATGGCCAATGACACTAACATGTGAGTGCATAAGAACTGATAGGGAAGAGAACAAAAGTTATCTCTTAGCACAGGGGTGATATTCAGCCCAGACATGGAGGCGAGCATTTGGCCACCTGCCCCTGCCCTGTCCTGTCCTATATTTCCCCCCTTTTTTCTTTGTAGCTCAGCTGAATTGCATGGAACAGCTGTTTTGCGTCCCTCTTCAGCCTTCCTACTCACCAAGGCTTCCTCCAGTAAGTTTAATTTAGAAGCTTACATGCACTGAACTGGTAGTAAAACTGGTTGAATCCCACCACCATCTAGCCCTACAAATGGAAATGCCAAGCAATGCTTCTAATAATAGGGCAGAATAATTACAGAAAAAATAGTGAAGAAATAAAATTAGAAATGAGTTGGCAATATGTACATAAACCCAGAATTTAAAAAAATATCTACATGGCAAATTCAGATTGGATTAGTCTTATTTTAGATGTGTTTCTTTCAAATTGAAGGCACTGAAATTAGCATCCATGGTGATAATGAATAAAAATCCAAAGCAAATATTAAATAAATGCTGGCACAGAAATAGCCACTTCCAAGAACATTGCACAGAGTTTACATAGATTGTTGCTTCTAAGGAACTGGATGTTTTTTTTATCAGGCTCTCAGCCTGCCAAACTGAATATATGTATCTTTTCAGAACCAAAGGATAAAATAGCTCATATCAAGTGTCAAACTATGAAAGAAAAAGCCACAGGTTTAAAGCAGTAATGTACCCTGTCACCTCTTTTGCTACATAAAACAAGACTACTAACTCTAGATGTCTAAGCTCTGATATCATTGAAATGAATGCACATTGACCATTGCACAGCAACATTCAGTCATGACTTGAAGAGCTATTTTGCAAAGCTTGAGAAAAAGGAAAACGGATTTGGACAGAATAAAAACAGTGCAAAATGCTCTTATGAGAGAAAACATCCTTCTCAAGAAAATGAGAAGAAAACATGGTGGAGCCAAATAAGGTGGGATATAGGGAAATATTGAAGATGAGCAATACAATTTGCTTTATAATTATTTAAAAATTGCCCCCCCCCCCTAATTTTCAGGGGGATTTAGCAAAACATTTAGGACTAAGAGCAGGAGTGAATCATGCTTATTTGCTAATTGGGCAGCATTTCTTAATTACAGCTTTAAATCAGTCCCCAGGTGATTCAGTTGAGAAAATGGGTTAGATGTGTTGTTTTCTAAAAACATGCATTTTACATTCCTACTTTAGTTCAGAAAGCTATTTGTGCCGAGCTCAAAAAGCAGAATTTGCTTTTGCAACCTCCAGTGCTCTGTGAAATTTCCTCAGCACATTAGTTTGAAAAAAGATTGTTTATCTAACAGCCGGCTCTGCAAACCCAGCAAGGAATCTGAAAGTCAAGCTGTGTTCTTGCTTGCTCACCATCATTAATAATCAAGAGTTTGTCGGCCAAATGCCTCTACCACTTAAAATTTTGCCATCCTTCTGCTTTCTGTAAGGCTGCACAGTTGTAGGTCGAGGCAGAACTGGGAGGTAAAGTGGGCTGTGGAGATGGCAGGGCAGATGGGACTGTGTCTGCAATTCTGTTTCTCAGACTCATGCCAAAAAATAGACAAGTTGTTAATTTTTTGGAACTGACTCCAAAGGCTCAGAAAGCAAACCAGTCCCAACTGGAAGTAGTGGGAAACTACCCCACTTCAGAAACCTTTCAGAGGAAAGCTTGGAGCAAATGGCTTTAAATACCCTTTAAATGGCATGTAAAATGTTAGCCGGTAGATGTCAAAATCAGGTATTCTTATATGGCAAGGAACCAGAATGACAAGTAAGTAATCTGGACTGTGAACAAATACTTGAAGATTAGACTTGTAAACCAATGGCTAACAAGTTCCAGGCAAAAGAGGTTTGCCCAAATTGACATGTGTGTATTATTCAGAAGTTATGATCTTGTGCCTTCATTTAGCAGATCATGCCTTGGTTGTCTTGTTAAATTTGACCATCCTGTGTATAATCTGTTGCCCTCCAGTTCCATTTTTTGTAGTCCCAAGAAACCCCTTCAACTGCATTACTGTCTCATTAAAATACCAAAGGTGGTCCAAATCCATAAAAGCAATAAGAACATGGATTTGCATCATTACTCACCTATCAAAGCCCTAATTTCCCCCAGTCCTGTAGTTACTTTACTCACTGGGAGATTATATATTAATCCCAAAAACTTCCCAAGATTTAAATCAAGTCCAGATGTGCTGTGTATCCACAAACATGACTATATCTGCAATATAATTGAATGCAACATAGTGTTATGATAAAATGGGGTAGGTTTTTCTTTAAAATCATAACTACATTGTTTGAGAGCAAGAGGCAATGGACAGCTCTCGTCCCTTCAATTCACTCTTATAAGACCTTTCCGATACGGAAAATTGGTCCATACATTTTCTTCTTTTTCCATCCTCTTCCTTGCTCTCTTTTTCCTTTTTTGGATTTTATATATGTCTTTAGTCCTGGCAGGGGTGTCAAACTGGCAGCCCATCAGCCGGATGTGTCATATACAGGCCATGCCCACCCAGCTCTGTGAAGGAAAAAAACGTCGCAATGTCACATGATGGCAATATGATGTGGCGAGTTTGACACCCGTGCTTTAAGGGATGGCAGAATGAAAGTAACTCCCTCCCTCCCTTACACTGTCAGCAACGAGGAAGCCTTGTTTAAAGACTACTTAAGGAACCTGCCCCCCACCCCCCTTCACTGGCCTCACAATTAAACCATTGTCACTTTGGTAGGAAGTTGTAGGCATTATTTCTCTCACACACATACACAGATCCTGCCTACAATATCTTTCCATATGTCCATTTTTTGTTGACAGAATAATATATTACTACAGTATTTCTCAACTTCAACAACCTGTGGACTTCAATTCTTAGAATACCTCAGCTGGCACTGATTGGGAAATTCTGGGAGTTAAAGTTGCTGAGGTTGGGAATAATTGTAATAGATCAATTTTAACAAACCTGTAAGCCAAATATACTTGCAGAAGTCTGTTGGAAATTAGGCCAAAGGGTGCATAAAATTACACTGAAGGCTGCAGGCCAACCCAGCTATTCTTAGATTTATTTCCTCCTAATTTGAGAGGTTAGAACTAGAACTCTATGAAAACTTTTTAAAACATTAAAATGATTCAGAGATTATTTAGTTGGATTACTAAACTCTAAGACATTTTGATCGAAATAAATACACGTAAAACATTTTTTGAGTCAATTGTATCTCTCTAAAAATTAAGTGAATATGTAAGAACTGATTGATAAGACATGGTTCTCCCCAAATGAGAAATAATTTACACAAGGATTTTTCATTTCAGCTAAGAGATCATTAAGAAAGTTTCCTTCTAATCTCTCTAAAATTTGCAAATATTCTCTTTTCCCATGTCATTCTTCATTAAAAAAGAAAATCCCTGCAAGTAAATTTTTTTCTTTGTAGTAGATATTCTTAAATATGTAGTAGATATTTTTAAATATGCTCTTTATCATAAAAGTTGCATATGGTATCTGTATTATAACATTTAATTCTAATCAACAATTATAATATTTGTAAACAAACAAAAGAATATCTGAGTACTGTCATGCTTTGGAGGAGATGACTAAAAATGAAAAAAAAATCAAGTAGGCATTCACTGATGATGACTGAATCTATTGGGATCTATTTTCACAACTGGACTGAAACTTATCAGCTTGAGAAGTAGCACTTAAAATTTGTCTTGTCAGTTTATATCACAATAGTTTGCTCATCTGGAAGAGTTCATGCAATATAATGTTTTACATTATCATCTATCTATATTATATGTGGTCAAGGGTGAATTAATGTTCAAGAAAGGTAACTGTGCTAGCTGCTTTTTAAACTATAATTTCAGTACGATGTATATTTTAAGCTGCATCTATATAACTGTGAAGTTATATCTTATAAACATCTTTTTAACTTTAAGAAAAGTGCAGTAGTTCACTTAAAAATGTGAGTCAAGCCAATTTCTACAGCATGCCAAACTACAACTTCAAGAGATGAGTTACATATGTACATACGTTGTGAGCAATCAAATCAGATGATCCTCAAATAAAGTCTATTTAAACAGACACAGTTTACAAAGCTAGCTGGTGTTCTTCAATTCTGTAATACTCGCATGTAGTTGTCAAATGATTCAGCTAAACAATTTAAATGAAGAACTTTGACAGATAATGCAAAATTAAAATCAGGCATACATTCGTGAAGAAAGTAAGAGGAAGCTAACAGACCACGTCAAGTAATGTTGTCAAGCAACTACTATTTTAAAAAATTATTGTACATTATGAATAATAGTATGGAAAGAAGATGAGAGATTATCTCAAGCCAATAGCCTACTTAGATAATTTAGTTTATGGATATTAGGGCAGTACTTATTTCAGAATTGATGTAGAAGAAGTACTTTGAGCACAGGACTAAAGTAATTAAACTATTTTTCTATTTTCTAAGTGAGACTCCCCAAAAGACATGTTTATTTGAATGAGCGTATTCAGCAACTACGCTGAAGTTGCTTCAATTGTTTCAATTCTTTTTTCCAAGCATGAATAGTCCTAATGGACAAAAATGATCTTACAGCTTTTCTTTCCCCACCTAGACAATACCATAGATGGCTTCACTAACATTAAAATTTCTCATCTCCTGCCACCTTTCTTCTCCTTTTAAATTTACCCCTGGACTTATGGCCCAAAAACGTAGCTTGCACAATGGGGAAAACCTGGATAATGATTTCTGATCTCAAAGAGGCAATGTGCGCTTTTCAAACAGTCTCTGTAGTTATGATCCATCAAATGCAAGGGTAGAACCTGCTCATCAAGGCAGCCAGAATAACCTTTGGTTTTTCTACTACTTGAATGAATACTCTTATCTTTCCTCTTCCATATCTGATACTTTTAGGGAAGGATGCTGACAGCCATTTTTCTAGAAGTGAGATGGCCGAGGATTTGTACACCTGCTTGCCCTGCAGGGAAGGATGTTCTGACTGTACAGATGATACTCCCTGCTATGCACAGGAGGACCACTATTTACGACTTGCTATCATCTCCTTCCAAACGCTCTGTATGCTGTTGGACTTCATAAGCATGCTGGTTGTCTACCGTTTTCGTGAGGCGAAGGTAAATGTGCCATTTTTAAAAATCATCCTCATTTTGTTTGTCATAAATAGCTTTAGCAGGGAATTCTCTGTGATCATTCTGACAATCTTAATAAGTAAGACTTACTTATTACATACTTAATAAGTAAGGCCGAATCAAGTTGGCTACAGAGAAGGTTCTGTTAGGCAGATCAAACATAGATCTTGTTCCAGGTATTTTAATACTTCTGATCTTCATGGTAGAACTGTGGACCATTTACACTTGCATTGATCCCTGATTGCTTACACAGACACAGCAGTAGGGAGTAAAGAAATTCCAGCCCTTACTGTGATGACTGAGCAATAGTACAGAGTGTAGAGAGAAGTTTCCTAAGAGAACAGTATTGCATTCTCACCAGGCAGACTCAAGGTTGAGCACAAAACGTAGCAATCAATTCTCTGGCTGAACATCCAGTTCCTCTATGCAGTTTTTATTTTATGTTGAATGACATGGGGTTTGTCCACACAGAATATAGGTATTATTTTGAATTCCCCAACTCTTATCTCCAGCAGGAAAACTTGGGATGCTTTTGAAAGATCTTGCTGGGATATTTCACTTTTACATTGCAGGTAGTTTTTGCTTAACTGTTACAATTGGGACTTGCAGCTCCATCCTAAGTGACATGGTCCTTAAGCAAGAGACTGTAATGGACATACAACCTTATTTCTGCTGTTAAGCAAGACATCACATGACCATGAGTTGCGATTTTATTGTCAGCTTGTTTATTAATTGTTTGTCAGACGTCATCTGTGAAGCACACAAATGATGATCACATGACTGCAGAATGTTGCAGTGGTTATAAATGCGATAGCTGCATAAGAGTTAATCATTTCCTTCATTGTTGTAACAACAACAACAAAAAAAAAGCCTTCCCCTTAGAATAGTGCAATGATATTTTAATACTGACTGTAGAAATAAAAGCATAATGTTACTTTTCATAAAGTCACTTTTTCAGTGCCATTGTAACTTGCTATGGGGCAGTGGTTAAGTGAGGATTACCTGTTTGATAGCAAACCATGTTACCCAATCCTGCTAACAAATGGCACATCAATTATTTTATAGCTGGGGGTAGGAAAATGAAAGTATTGATTTCACTAATATTATTAGCGTGTGTCCACTGAGACTTAGTTTGTCCCACTGCACAGAGAAAGGAAGAATTTTATTTATTTATTTATCGAATTTATATACCGCCCCCTCTCCCTAGGGACTCGGGGCGGTGAAAAATTGTATCAGGGCATAGACACAAACTGCAGACAGAACTGAATCAGGACTCAGATATTGGAAATATGATCAAAAGGGAAATAAGAACCATATAAAAAGGTAACATTCAGAAGCAGTGTCAGAGCCAAATATTAACTTTGTTGTTAGGGATGCGGCATCCCCTGAAACTGGGAATTTTTTTCCCCCAAGTTAAAACATAAATACCTAGCTGACTTGGATGATCTCAAAAAATTAAACAGGGCAGATCTGATTAAAATTTGGATGTGAGACTACCAGGAGATCTCAGGATTATAGGCAATTTTGGAATTTAAAATATATCCCAGAAACCAGTGGCAAGCCACTTATATATTGTTGTCATGGTAATGTCCAAATCCAGCCACCACTCCCGTAGTTACCATATTTTCTGCTGCTGTGGTGATAACAAGGCAAAACTGATTAAGAAGTAGATTTATTTTTGTCAATATCTCATTCAGTTACTTTTAAATAACTTTTAGAGGACATATATAGTTATATTCTATTGGATTTATTACTGTTACATAAATAAACTTGCTATTATTGTAATAGGATGTTCTGAGTATACAATATTTGATTTACTCTATAATTGTAAATATATAATTATATTCTCTCTGTTGATCCTGATCGTATTTGTTATCTTTCATTCCTTTCTTAAAATTATTTTATGTTGCTGCTCATTGACCAAATAAATAAATAAATGGAAATGTCCATTCAATCATCAGGAAGAGGCTAACTTCTACATATGCATAAATGTTTATAAGACATACAGTACAATAGTGGCGAATATCTGTATTCGGGTGTAGGATGAGGGTGAAGGTTCGTTCTCTGAGCTTGTGGTTTCTGAATGCTTCGGTAAGGCTAGGTAACATCTTCAGCGGAGTTTAGGGGATGTCAGTGTTCTTCTGTTTATCCTTAATCTCTACCCACACCAACACCAAACAGCAGCAATTCAATTGGAACGACATTAAAAATCATCAGCCACACTACCACCTGCTGTGCTTGTGAGTTCATTGAAACCTGACACTCCACAAGCAATTCCATCAACAGACACATTGATCTACAATCAGCCTATGAACCCCTCAGAATCCAAATCAACTGCACAACCAACAAAGACACATTGACCCTCAACCAACCCATGCAACTCCCACATACACACTGGCAGTTCACCTCCTGATGACCCTGACCTGACATAATCTCCTTACCACAAGACCCATCACAAGATTCACTGATGATTTATAGCTGACTCATGGCAACGCACCTGAAGCCCTTAGAAGAACATTGACATCCC
>JANHFJ010009056.1:3549-25634 GCA_032468195.1 Cerberus rynchops
AGGAAGGACGGAAGGAAGGAGGAAGGAAGGAAGGAAGGACGGAAGGAAGGAAGGAAGGAAGGAAGGAAGGAAGGAAGGAAGGAAGATTTCAGCTTTCCTGGGCTTAACCCGGTGCAAAAGCAGCCAGGGATGTCTGGGTCATTTACCATTGCTAGAGACAAGCCCATCTGCATTTGAGAATTAAGTTACAGGCAGTCCTCAACTTACAACAGTTCACTTAGTGACTGTCCAAAGCTACCACGGCACTGAAAAAAAAGTGACTTAGGACCATTTTTCACACTTACGACTTGACAGAGAGCCAGCTTCTCATCAGCCTTGTGTCTTCCACAGAGGCCAGACAGAGGATCGCTGCCGCCGCATTCTTGTCCCCAGTGCCTGACTCTAAAATGAGATAGACTGCGCCTGCACGAGGTTCACGACCACAAACGGCTTTTCATAAACCTGTCCTGTAAATTCAGCTTTCATTCCTGGTTAAAGAGATTCAAGAACTGAAGGGCAAGAGTCTAACCCAACAGGGCTCAGTCAGGGAATAGAACACGCACAGAGGGCCAGAGCAGCAGACTGACCGAGGGGAAAAACCTTAAACTTCACTTGTCACGGCTATCCCTGGTTTACTGGAATCAACCGGTTTTCTTTTGCGTACGGGATACAGGAGCCAAACGCCACCGAGAACTAACCCGGTTCAAAGCCAACCAAGTTTCCCCAGGCTGCTAAATCTTCCGCAGCGTGGCCAAGCGTGTCTGTGAATGACACACGGCTGCCCTCTCGTGGGCCTCCAACCTACCTCGCAGGGTTGTTGTCCATCTAAAAAAATGGGAAGGGAAAAAACTGGACCCTTTGCTCCATTGGGTAAAAGGCAGGAGCACGCAAATCAAAAGAAAATCGTTTTTTTTCTCTCTCTGCAGCTTCTCACATTTCTGAGAAGGTCAAAGTTTGGCTGCGACTGGGTAGGATTTGGGTCAGATAAATTGCATACGCTGCTTTGTGGTTGCCCGATGAAAGGATACAGCAAGTCCTCGACTTACAACAGTTCCTTTAGTGACCATTCCAAGTTACAAAACAGCACTGAAAAAAAGGGAGTTAGGACCATTTTTCACACTTACGACTGTTGTAGTTCACGTTCACGTGAATCAAAATTCAGAGGTTTGTTTAACTGGCTCGTATTTATGACGGTCGCAGTGTCCCCGGGGTTACGTGATTCTCCCTCTGGACAAGCAAAGCCCGATGGGGGGAAGCCAGACTCACTTAACAGCTGTGTTGCTAACTCAAGAACTGCACCGATCCACTTAACAACCGCAGCGAGAAAGGACGTTCGACGGAGGCAAAAACCCACTTAACAAAAGTCTCGCTTGGAAACAAGACATTTTGGGGCTCAGTTAGGATCGTTATGTTGAGAACTACACCTGTACATCACAATAATGATTAAACTAGGACTAGGGCTGAGCTAAAAATACTGAGGAATTAAAACCATTTCCCCAAGCTGATCCCATCCCAATAAGCAGGATAATTTTCCTGTCTGCTGCGGTTGTTAAGTGAATGTTGCAACAGCTACCACTGTGGTTAAGCAAAGCAACGTTTTGCTATGAGCTGGTTTTGCTGAAGGTGGGAAGTTAAATTACTACTAACCTGTCTTCCATGGAGGACCTGTATACTGCACGAGTCAAAAAGAGGGTTGGGAAAATATTTAAGGACCTGTCACATCCTGGACATAAACTGTTTCAACTCCTACTCTCAAATTGACACTATAGGGCACTGCACACCAGAACAACTAGACACAAGAACAGTTTTTTCCCCAAATGCTTTCACTCTGCTAAACAAATAATTCCCACAACAGTGACAAACTATTTACTAAGACTATATCACTATTCTTCTTCTCATCCTTCCTATTAGTATCTCCTCCCACTTATGACTATAACTTTGTTGCTTGTATCTTTACAATCTATATTGTTTTATTGTTTCCTAGTATGATTTGATTGCTTATTTAGTACCCTGTGATTATCACTAAGTGTTGTATCTTATGATTCTTGATGAATGTACCATTTCTTTTTATGTACACTGAGAGCCTATGCACCAAAGACAAATTCCTTGTGTGTCCAATCATACTTGGCCAAGAAAGAATTCTGTTCTGTTCTGTTCTGTTCTGTTCTATATCCTGTTCTATAATTCTGTTCTGTTCTATATTCTATTCCATTCCATTCCATTCCAATTATCCTATCCTATCCCTATCCCTATCCCTATCCCTATCCCTATCCCTATCCCTATCCCTATCCCTATCCCTATCCTATCCTATCCTACCCTACCCTACCATACCCTACTCTACTCTCTTCTATTCTATTCTATTCTATTCTATTCTATTCTAGTCTAGTCTAGTCTAGTCTAGTCTAGTCTAGTCTAGTCTAGTCTAGTCTAGTCTAATCTAATCCATTCTCTATTCTATTCTATTCTATTCTATTCTATTCTATTCTATTCTATTCTATTCTATTCCATTCCATTCCATTCTACTCTATTCTCAGTGAGACCAAAAGATACGGGGCTTTTCTGAATGGGGCCATTCTGATGCTAACCTCAGCAGAACCCAGCTCCTGATGGCATGAAGAGGAGATGGAAAAATAACAATTTAAACCCGGTACAGCTAGAGATACATTTAGGCTGCCTCTGCCTTAGGTTAAGGATGAGGGAGAGGGGCCTTTTCTTCTGAAAGTAATTGGTGAGCGTGTTTTGTGCTGGAGGACGTGAGGAAGTTCCTTTGCTTATATGCTCGTTTCATGCCCATTTCCTGTTTGAGTTCATTTCTGGCAGCAATTTCACCCTAGGATAGGTTTGAGGAAGCAGCCTGATTTAAGTGCTTGAGCTGACTCCCTGCCCTTTGTCTGATATATAGCAGGCATTGGTTTTATGGGTGGAAGGCAAGGGTACCATCTTTGTGAAGTGATGGATTAGTTCCACTTTTTAACACGCTAAATCTTCTAGTTCTGAATGAGGTAGCAGATGGTGATTTAAATAGATTAAAATACCTATTCAGCGGGCCATTGATTATGTTTTAGTTTCGAGTAGTCCCTAAATCATGCTCTCAACATACGCAGTCAACCCAAGAGTGAGCACTTCTCCTTGATAGCATGTTTAGCTACCAATGCATTGTTAAACTGTACTTTGAAACTTGCCTACTCAGCAAAGCTAACTCAAGAGCCATTTTTAATGCAGACTTTAATAGTACTGCCATGTCCAGGAAAAAAAAATATTTTCCCAGTTTTTCTTTTTTTTTCTTTTTGCAGTTTAACTTTTGTATTAGTTTATCAAAGTATAAAATACAAAGAAACAAAAACATGGAAAAATAAGATGAGAGGAAGGGGGAAAGAGGGGGTATAGTATAAGGGGAGAAGAGTGACCTAGAAGTGGAGTTCTCACCTCACAATCAGGAGGCTGTGAGTTCGATCCTAGGTAGAGGCAGATATTTCTCTCTCTGGGCACACTGAGAATATATCTGCTGAACAAAACTCCGCATTGGCAACAGGAAGGGCATCCGGCCATTAAAACACTCTGCTAGTTCCATTCGGTAGCCCAGACTCCACCACGCAAGGGATTATGGGGTCACTAAAAGATAGTGTAACGGGATGAAAGAAAAAGAAAAAAGCACCAACTTTTGACTCTCTTTGGCACAGTCAAAGGTAAACAAGATTACAACCACAACTTTTTGCTTTTACACAACAGTATGTACAAGCCATTTCTATAAAAATAAGCCTGACTAGTCTACAAAAACAGAATCAAAGTTTCATTACCATTTTCCCAAACTCATGGAGATTAAACACTAAAGATCCAAAATATACATTCAAAGAGGTAAAGCTGAATGTTCAGAATATCTTGGTGTTCCGTTGTTCATTTGTCAAATATTATCAAATTTGTCAAACACTGAGAAATTGCCATTTGTCCAGAGTGGTGTAGAGCAGAGGTGAAATTCAGCAGGTTCTAACAGGTTTGCTAGAACTGGTAGTAAATTTTCTAAGCAGTTCAGAGAACTGGTTGATAGAAGAAATCTCCTTTTGTTGTTTTCCACTTTACAGCGTTAATCCTGTAAAGAAGGCAGGAAAGAAAGATTCTGGTGTTGTTTCTAGCCTAATCTTTATTGCCCTGTTTACAGAAACTGCCCACCCAGTCACATGAGCCCCGCCCCAGCCATGCCCACCAAGCCACGCCCACAGAACCGGTAGTAAAAAAATTTGAATTCCACCACTGATATAGAGTCTCCTGCTTGTCCAGGGGGTTAGTCCAGAAGACCTCCAAATTCTCTTTCAACTCCGTTATTTTGTACTACTGTTCCAATAATAACAATTAGAGCCTTGGGAAAATCTAAACCACAGTTTGATTAGAATTAAGTCAGGGTGAAAACCAAGTGGTTTGTAGCATTTAAGGTGTCATTGGCCCTTCCCCCATCATCCGTGAAATGTAAAATCATTTATAAAACGGTAATAAAAAGAAATTGCATAGCCGGTGTGATTACGTTGCCGGCTCCAATTAATTAAGATCATTAAAGTGAAGAGTGCTGTGGCTTATGGTGGTGGTTTATGGCTAAGTCCTGCTGCTGCAGTGGGAACGTTCACTGTCTGAGAAATACATTATCAGTCTACTCTGGTGAGTTTATTGAACTTTGAGGGATTTAATTTCAGAGTCTGTTCTTCATTGGCTGCTGGTATCCCCCCCTCTGAAGTTTTTAAATTAATTAAACAGTTGCAAAAATGTAAAGTCTGCAGAGGGTGTATAGCATCTCCCAAGCTATTGAAATGAACACTGATTGGTCAGTGCTAGTTTTCACCTCCCTATTGCTACAGAAAGTATGGAGGGTGGCCTTGAACGACAGAGGGAAAGGTCTGTTGCCAAGGCAGCCATCAAATCAACGTGGCTTGAACCCAAGAAAGTGATCTGTGAAAATTCCCCAGACAGGCCCCTTCCAGCCTTCATTCTCATGGATCAAAGACTGAAGAAGTGAAGCGCATTCAAGATTTGCAAGATTCTTCAGCTGTTCTGATCAAAGTAGCTTTAGGCCCAGACTGGGGTCCGTTTCTTAGTTTGCTCTGATTTATAGGCCTGACAGTTGAGTTACTAGTGGTGGATTGTTCGGGGAGTCGCAGTAAAGTTGGTGAACTTTGAGAAAACTGGTGAAAATTCGTTTGTTTTGAGAAGCAAGAACATAATTTGAGCACCAGGGATTTGTATGTATCCCTGGCATTGAAATTAGCAGGATATAAGAAAGAGGATATAAAATTGAACATAAGGAATGAGAATCCAGAGCCTTCTTAGTTGACAAAGGGGATCATGTGAGGAAAATAAAGAATAAAGGAGGTAGTAGGCTACAGTGAAGAATTGAGAGAATTGTTTGGGGAGGGGGAGAGATAAAAGGCATGGAGTTATGGGTGCAATACTATAGTGCTCTAGAGATTGTACTTGATGCAAATGTATCTGACCTAGAGCGAAACCAATCCTGGAAGAAATTGCTAGGAAAAAAGGGAAAGGATTTGTATATACGTCTGGAGATGTATTCTGTGTCCTGTGCTTTGTGTGATTGTACTGATGGAGGCTCATCCAATTTCGCTGCACACATGTTGTGCATTGACAATAAAGGATTGAGACATCAATGATCTTTTATTAGAGGTAGCTAATCAATCAGCAGTGATGCTCTTTAATTTGATTTTATGATTTATATATTCTATCTTTGCCCAAAAGATTTGTTTAAATAACCTTTTCTTAAACTAGTATTTTCCATCTGTATTGGAGTTATAACCCCAGTATTTCCTGTACATCGGCTGTGCAGTTCCTGGAATTATAATCCCAACACATTGGAGAATGTCAGGTTGGGGAAATCTGGTTTTAAACACACATTAGTCACATTAGTTGGCTGGGTGTTTCATCACTGGAGATTTTGAAGAAGAGACTGGAGAGCCATTTGTCTGGATTCTTCCTGCTTGAGCAGGGAGTAGAAAACCTCCAAGGTCCTTCCAACCCTGATATTTTGTGTTCTGTGTTTTATGTCCTTGGACTTATGTTAAAATGTCATGATGCTGTTTTGTCACACATTCTATATAAAGAGTAGGAGGTTATCAGGACTGCCTTATAAAGGATATCCTGCTTCCCTTTGGGACATCTCTCTCCTACAGTCTCCCCCCTCCCTCCCCTTCATTTCTATTGTGATTTTTGTAATTCCACTCTTGCAATAGCTCCTGACTATGAATGTTTTGTACATATATCCTTTTCTCTTGAAATGCAGAAGAGGTTCGACTGATGCTTAACTTAACTCTGGGTCTGGTGCAAAATCATTTGGCTTTGTACTGAGATAACAGATTAATTGGCCTTTTGAATTTGACTGGCTTCAACCCTGGCTAGTAATGTTATGAGGCCAATTTATTTGGATTTTGAGTAAAAAAGGACAAACAGTTCAAATGTCTGTATGCAGAAAATTAAAAATTCAGTGGTTGGAACTTTCTCCCCAATTTTCCTTGATTTAAAACAGGGTTTAACCTGAACTTGAAGCTATTGAACTCAATTTCAGAATAAACCTTTCAGATAGGTTTTACTAAACACATCCAATTATATTTAGGAAAAGGAAGAGAAATGCCTAATTATAAGTTACTAATATATTTCAGTGCTGCATTTCAGTTGAGATTTGAGTCTCAATAGACCTGCTTCTAGAGAGGGAAAAGAATAGCAGAATCTGACAGACAGACAGTCCTCTAATATGGGCCCAGCTGTAGTTTGAAAGCAAGCAGAAAACAAAACTATTTCTTTGACTGCTGTTGAGGTGAGCTGGTTAAAAACCACTGCAGTGTACAATCCTACTGCAACGATGACATCCTTTATAAAAGGTTTTAGCAACAAATTTGAACAAATTGTTGTTAAATACAAACAGAAGGAGAAAGAGAGAGAATAGAGATAAATATAAATTTAGTTTGTTGCAGGTTGGCAGTTTATAATAAAATATAGTGGCTTTAGTAATTATACCTTAATGCGGGGATTTTTTTTTTAACCTGATCCAGAAATATCTGGAAAGTTACTGTAAAACAAGGAAGTTACTGTACGGATATGGAAGCATTTTATTATTTCTCATTGGTAACAATAGCTCTTCTCAAAGAACTATTGTTTTTCAAATCCTTGTCAGTACACCTAAAATAAAAAAAAAAAAGACTGACTTAAGCTGTGTGAAATATCAGTGACCATAACCTTGGATATGGGACATCAGAATATTATGTGAGATATTCCAATCTTTGAATATGGTCTTGCAAATTCTGAGTTATCAAGATATTTCATGATTCCCTGAAATTTCTATTGCATTAATTTGAGAGGCTGCGGAAGCCATTTTGAGGTAATCATTCCAAAACCTTTTACAAAACCATTCTGCATTCTCTCTTACTCTTCTCATCTTAATTGTTGCTTGCTCTCTTTTATGTTTTTAATCCACAAAGCATCATTTTTTCACACTTCCCTTTAGTGTATAGTAGCTATGCACATACTTTCTCTCGTCTTCTCTTTGCTTTCCCTTTTGTTTCAAGTAGTTCTCAATTCCCATTCCTTACATTCATTTTCTATTCATTCCATTCTATCCTTTGGAGAGATTAATAAGGTTCCCCCCCCCCCATAAGGCTCATACTTTGCTTTTTTTTTTACACTCATTCTATTTTCATTCTAACATCTTTCATTTCTTTCCTTTTTGATCATGCCTTTATTTTCCTAAGATCCATTCTGAAAATAACAGTCTGTCCCATAGTCTGAATTTTTCATTATTCTAGCACCTTTTATTAATTCCTTGTATCTTTCATCACAAGCAGACTTTCAGGTTTCATTTTATTCCTTTGCCATGTATATAGAGGAATAGCTTACCCCATCTATTGAAAGCAAACATACCTTTCTCCAAGCAGATCCTCATCAAAAGTCACCATTCTCATTAATTCGTGAGTATCCAGAGAGCAATCTTTTTTGTGTGTGTTCTTTCATTTCATTTTCACCAATCCTTTCATGTCACTTAACAGACATCGTATTTTCACATAGGACTTTTTAGAGGAGTGTAGTAGCCCATTTCCTGACTAACACATTATATTAAAAGGTATAAGCTTTTGTGAACTGCAGCTCATTTCATCAGATGCACAGAGTGGCTAGACTGATGTAGGATTTAAATTGAGGTGAGATCGAGTGGGGGAAAGGGAAGGGAAGATAAGTTGGTTATACAGATGCAGGTTACATGGGAGACAGATTACAAGTACTTTATCAACCAACAATGGTAACGTGTTAAAAATTCATTTTGTTTGTTGAGATTGTCTGAAACCCTTTGATGTATGTAGGTTCAGCAATCTCTCACTGAATGGTACTGTTAACGGCCTGTTTTTCCCAAAATAATCTCTGCCATAGAGTATCACATATTGTACATCAAAAGAAAACTGGTTCCTACTGCTGTATACTTCTGTCAACATGACTTTGGAAAAGTAGCTGTAGTGGGAAATAATATTGAAATTATCTCTTGAGGATATGAAGAAACTATAGCCATAACACTATATCAACTGTCATGTCTTGTTGTTTAAACAGCATCATATTGAATCAAACTTTATTCATAGACTAGAGTACAGGGAAAACACTACTTGATGAATGTACAGAAGCAAAAATATATTTATAATAAAATATAAAAAACAGTATAAATTTACATTTCTTTATTCTCACTTCAGTTCTAAGGGTTCAACTGACTCAATTTCATGTAATTTACATGGGCCAAACCTCTAGGAAGCAGGTATAATCAAATTTGCCTTCTCAAAGATAGGACATTAAATCAGATTCTGCAATATGCCCGTAATTATTTAGGGTGGATAAGAAAAAAAGTATTGAATGAGGTCTTGGAAATCTGTGAGAAGTTGATACTTCTTTAAAGTTCAACATAAATTTTTTAAAATTATGATTTATGTCCCAGATCCTTGAGTTCATGATCTCTTTAGCTTTATTTATTGCTAGAGATAATAAATATTCCAGTGAAAAGCCATAATAATATAATGTATCTGAGATACAGTTCTATCATATCTAAAGTTGTCAGGGAATATTAGAAGAAGCAATCCAGTTGGTGCCAAATTTAGCCTAGTTTGATTGTTAAAATCATTTATCAGATTTTTGGGCATCCCGATTTCTATTATTAACACTACATTGGGATTGAAACATCTGGGGACTGAATCAATAATATCACTAATCAGTCCAAATTGTGACATGACTTAGAAGCTGACAAAATGCATCAGATGTGCAAATGCATTATGCAACAGAACAAAAGGAAACCAGTATTGAAAGAGAGAATGATTCTAGAGTGATTCTGGGGAAAATAAAGTTGGATCCCCTGAAAATCCCTTGCCTTTCCCCTGACCAATAGACTTTGACCTAATAATAATAATAACAACCTCTCTATGTTTGCTATCTAGGCAGACAAACATGTCATCCCTTCTCAGAAAAGTTTCAAATTAGCTTGTTACAGAGATCTGAAAGGGAAAGCCAAAGGGACTAGCTTAGGCATTGCAGAGGAAAATGCTGACAGAGATGATAGACTAATTAAGAAGTTGAGACTGATATTCCCTGAAGAATGGGTGCACCACTTTCAAGTCATAAATCTTGTAATACATAAGCTAATGACCTATTGTTCAGAAGAGTGTTGAACAAATAAAATCCCAATGTCCACCTTCATGCTGATGTTCATATGTGATCTCCACATCTATAGATACATATCTATATATCTATAGAAAGACCTCCCCATGACATCAATATTGATTGTATGTTGGCTAGGTGGAGTAACTCCTTGCAGGTAGTCTAGGAAGCATTCAAAAATGTCCTTTCCTATTTGGGAAGTTATCCAGAATCTCAGTGCTGGACCTATACTGATGACAACCAGCTCTACTGCTCCTTACAGTCTAATGCCAAGAAAGCATCTTTGAAAATTGCCTAACTTGGAAAATGGATACAATGGGACAAAACATGTTGACAAAAGGACTGCTGGTAAACAAATCCTGATACTCAATGAAGCTTACTCAAGTTGGAGGTGTACTCCCTTAAGAGGAGCAAGTTGAGAATGGGAAATGTTCTTTGATCCCTGCCTATCAATTTGTACATGATGGCTCTCTAAGAATCATATTTCCATATTGCAGCTAGTGCATCAACTTTAAACCTTTTGAGTCACTTGGATGCAGTGATAATAATCCACACTGTAACTGAATTACTGTTATAGGCCATGTATGGGGTTGGCCTCAATGAAGCATCTAAGCTACTGGTGCAAGATATGAGGAGCATATGATTCTTCTACTGAAGATATGCATTAGGTATAAGTGCCAAATGGGCACAATTCAAGGTATTGGTCGTGAATTTTAAAACTATTTCCAAACTATTTAGAATATTGCTATCTGACAGATTACCCCCTCTTCTGTGAACTGCCCAGCTACTCAGATTAGCAGGAGATGCTCTTCTAAAGGTATGTTGGCTGCCAAAGGCTCCATATCTAGTACATGGAAGAACCTTCCCTTATATGGCTGCCAGGCTAACAGAATGTGCCTCTCAAGGAAATTCACTTGGCTTCCATTCTCCCAGTATTTTGGAAGTTGATTAAAAATAGATCTCTTTCATCAAGCTTGTAATTGTTCATTTATTTCAATTTAATTTAGCTCATTTCAATGTTTGATTTGTATTTAGACATTAATTGATTTAATGCTATTCTAGTTTATATTTTATAGTGAATTCTTATGGCTGTAAACTGCCTTGACTGTCAAACAGATTAAAAGATGCATATAAACCCAATTGAAAATTAAAGTAGTAAAAAAATGAGATTGTTATGCAGACTGCCTCAGATAATTCCATGAAAATGGTAATTAAGCAACATCCCAAAAGCAACTTGTTTTCCTTCGTTGGAATTCATTACACCCTTTAAAAAAAACCCCAAAGTAATGTACTGTAGAAAATGTAGTTGTTGTAAGTTGCCATGTGGAAGTTGCTGAATCTCGACCTGCTTATGATTTCCCTCAAGTGCACTCAAAATATAAACAAAGCTGAAGTTAATCAAATGCATTGATTATCCAATCCCAAATGGATTGTTTCATCCTTCTTTAACAAACATCCTTGAAGGGAACTGTTCAGTATCAAAGTTACACTCAAAAGATTTTGACTTTCAGTGTCATAAAAATAATTAGCAGAAAGCGTCTTGTTTACATGCCAGATTTCACTGCATGTTGTTGCCACATTAAGTTTTAAAAGAATTAAAAAGGGATGGGAGTGCTTTTTTTTTTAAAAGAGTCTCAGACAATGAAATGGCTTTGCTTGCCCTTGGGGTTTCTTGGAGGAAAGACGAACAAGAAGTTAATTCCAGTTCAGGTGGCCTTATCATTCTCGCCCTTGTGGCAATTGGAAGAATATAATTAAGTGTGAATTATAATTTTCTTTTGTTCCTTTGTTTTTTTGCTTTACATGTCCACTGACTAAAATAATAGTAGTATTATTACTACTATTAAATATATAGACCCACCTAACCCCCACCTATATTATACTACTAAATATATAGATCACCTGATTTCCAGTGACCATAGGAGGTTTACAAATAATTAAAATTAAGGGGAAAAAATCACCATGTTTATTAAATATGCCTAGAGCTGGTGAACATATTCAGAAGTTGGGGGTTAATTTCTATGACTGCTTGAAATAGAATTGGAACAGAACCCAAAGGAGTATTTAATTCAATTTTCCTAACTGGAAGGGCATATAGTATGATATAACCAACAATGTCTGTTACTTTTTGCTTTTGCTACCCAGGGTTTCTTCTTGTTTAAGGGAAAATATTTATTTATTTATTTAAAACATTTGTTATCTCTTGTAATCTGAACTCACTCCTTCAGATTATCATCAATATATTGTGGCTTTAATATATTACCATGTGAGGACTTTATATGTGGCAATTTCATATCCACTATCCATTTTCTTTTGCTGAAAGATACCAATTATTTCAATCTTCTGTTATGCAATTTTGTATAACTTGATTTCCAGGACCTGCATGGCTTTAGACATACACAGAATTACTGGAAAGTAATAAATCTCTTTTATTCATTTTAACCAACCTGTTGAAGTATTTACGTGCTAAGTTTCTGTCAGCCAAGGAAAACTGGTATTTTTCTGTACAAAAATGTATGTAAATATAAATGAATAAGTATTTACAAAAACCAAACAAAAACAGGTGCATTGGTTCTTTAGATAAAACTAGCTCTAATTTCATCTTCCTTTCTTGTTCTTCTTTTAAATTTAAAATTATTTCAACTCCCGCAGCCAAAAATTTTCCTTGTCTTTAAAGAGAATCCTTTTTAATCAAAGGGATTGTTAATCATGAAAAATAACAGAGCAAAAAGGATTATAATTAAAAGGTCCAAAACAATAGACAGTGTTCTTGCCTATTCCAGACACAAAAGAAACTGAAAAATGAAAGCTTTCCACATTTTAAACATGCATAGCATTGAATATTCTACCACCACTTTTATCCACCTCAGCGGAGAATCATTTGGAATCAGTGAATCTTCAAAGTAAACTGACATTTGATTATACTGTTAAAAATTAGGCGCCTCCTTTTAAAGTAGTAGTTCAAATAATGTCAACCAGAATAAATATAATGCACAATCACTCTTATAATTGGAGACAATGAAATCAGCTAGCCTGGGTTGACTGAAATCAGCAAGAAATATAGGCTGGAGGAACACTCAAAGTCAAGCTGGTTTTGTGGAAGACTTATTTACTTACCCCCACATAATTCCCGTTCAGAGTAATGGGAGGTAATCAAAACAATTCGATTATAATTGTAGGTATATTGTTGACCCTACTGTTCTGTTTGTTAATTTTACCTCTGTGAAAAAGATAGAAATTACACACTAGGGGGCAGCATCTGGTCAGATTTGGCTGAACTAGAGCGCTAAGTAGGGTCAAACCTGCTTGGATTTGGAAGAGAGCTCAAAGAAACAAGAAGTTTAAAAAAAACATGGCAAAAAACAACAACAACAACACCTTGGCAAAATATTTTCATACAATACTAAGAAAATTAAATGAATAGTGTCTAAGTTACTCAAAAGAGTTTTTATTTTTCACTGCAAAGCAGGAATGCTAACTTTGTACCTAGCAAAAGGCAAGGAACTGGAAAAGAGAATAAGGAGAAATAAGAACTACAAGTGCTTTGTGCAATTTGCCCTGATGTGTTATCTTTTTAGTCAGAAATAATGAGGCAAAGGATCCCATTGCAGAATAGAACCTACAGTGTTGATAGAGAAAGTTTTATCTTTTGCATTCAGTGTAGTCTCAAATCCAGGTTAATGGTGTATAAAGTTTGAGCCAATTCTAAAACTAACAGATTAATCGATTACTTAATAGTTTAAATGTATCAATCACATTTTTATCCTGCTGCAATAATGGACAGACTCTCAGCAGCTCACACCATGTAATAGAATGATATACTGTATAATATTAAAAATCAAAATTACAAAAAAATATATTAAGCTGAATAGCATCTGGTGTCAAGCCCCAATTGGTTTCCAGAAAGCTCCATTTTCAGCTGCTTTTAGAAAGGAACTGATTGGGCCAATTGAACTTTCAGCAGGAAACTCTTCCAGAGGGCTAGGCCAGCCTGATTACTGTAAATAACATCTCTGCGCCTTGGTTCATTTTGGCCTTCCAAAAACCAAAGACACTTATTCTCCCAGCAGACTAAAAGTGAAGAGATACGTTCCTGCAGGTAACCTGGCACTCAGCCATAAAATACTTTGTAGATTAAAACCAGCACTTTCAAGCACTTCACCTGGAAGCTAAAGAGACCCCCAGTGCAGGGTTGGCAAAACAGGCTACTAGCAAGTACTTGTGAACACTGGACCATCAGCCTTTCCACCAAATGAACTTTCCAGTTTCATGAAGGGCATGTTGCAATAATCTAGGGCAGGGTTGTCAAACTGGAGGTCCAAAGGCTGGATGCGTCATGCACGGCCATGCCCACCCCAGCTCTGTGAAGGGGAAAATGTCATGAAATGGCATATGACTGCAATGTGACATGGCATGTTTGACACCCGCGATCTAGAACAGGGTGGGGAACAATGGCCCTTTTTATGACTTATGGACTTCAACTTCCACAATTCTTGAGCCAACCATGCTGGCTCAGGAATTCTGGGAGTTAAAGTCCACAAGTCATAAAGGGGCCATCGTCCCCCATCTGTGCTCTAGGGCAATGGTAGTGAGGATGGATATTTTTTTTTTTTTGCTTTCTTGATATTTCAGCTGTTCTGTTTTGTGATCCACAGGACCTGCATATGGCCTTCTGCCTCCTATAAATGGTCTCGAGACTAATACCAAATCTTGCTAGCTCCAAAAAAAGGAGAAATAATAGTAGAGTAGCAGAATGTTCACCAGGAACTCATCTTTTTTTTGGGTGATACATTTTTTAATATACAATACTCTTTTGGGTAATAATCAAACATGAAGAGAAATGGGCTGTCATTAACTTGGTTGTTCATTCTTTCAGTTAACACTAGTCCTACAAATAGTATTATAGAACAAACACATTCCTATATCTTTAACTAACCAAGTGTTTTATAACCAGCATTGATGATACAGTTCTATGTCTCTTGTACTATTATTAATATATTTAAAAACTCCAGATACACTATGCATTTCATGATTCAATGTATTCAGAAGTAACGGGCCCATCAATTTTAAAAGAAATATCCCTGAGTTTTACCTATGCAAAACTTCAGGCTTGAAAAATCAACAGTGATATTCAAATAATTTTTATTTTCATTGTCTTCTAAAGCAATGTTAGAATCACTCATAACATCATGGCATTGGAAGTTATAATAATCCAAATTAAAGCATCCCTTATTAACATTTATGCAATTGTTGATTGAATATATTCAGTGAAAGAAGGGCAGCCTATCACTTTCCTGAGAAAATGACTTCCAGGCAAAGCTGTTAGTGCTGGTTTGCTTTTGACATTGTTGTTGCTTCTGGTGTTAAGTTATAGGTCTCTGTAACTTAAATCAATTATTCCTTCCATATACTCTTGACCAATGAAGAAAAAGCCTTGAATTTCATCTTCCAGGTATCTAAATGGTGCAATGCTATCTGCTATCTTATGGGTCTCTTCCTAAGGCTACATATTCCCAATTGATATAATCTAGCTCTATAATGTTGACTCCTCTCATTGCTATTCTCTGAAAACCTTCCAGATTAATTGCATTATTCTTATGGATAACATGAACTCAAGAAATGTAAGGAATAAAATAGAGCTATCTTTCTTTTTATATCAAGTATATGTGTGTCTTCGTTATTTGTGGGGGATTCTGTTCAAGCCAAACAATAACGCAATCATGAAAAACATATTTTACACATGGACATCAGTGTGTGTTGTGCATGTGTAAAATGAACCAAAACTCTCATTAATATGTGAAATTATTTATCACAGATATTGAGTTGTGGTATGTGTTTGCTAGCCATGGAAAAGTGAAACTATAGATAACAAGATATACATATCTCAGTTAATGTAGCCTAAATTGCTTTCTTTCTGTTTCTTTGCAGCAGCCTCATATTTTATAGAGAATATAAGCGTGTCATTTTTCTATGATACCGAAGCAGGTGTCCCCCATCCTATACCTGTGCATTTGATTTATGTGTTGTAATTTTATCTTGTTATTTTTATATCATTTTTATAACCTGTCAAGGTCATTTTAAATGTTATTTCTCTCTTCTAGGGAATTTGCTATCGCACCTAATTTATCTGTCATCTGCAATAATTTTCATCCTTCTCATGAATAAAAATGTCAAAAGTAGAGGCCTCTGTGAATTCCAAAACAACTTGGTTTTTATAAAATGCTATCCTGGTTGGGAAAATAATGAGAGCCAATGTGGCATAGAGAAGAAGAATGGCAGCTGAATGACTGGACATTTGGAAGCAACTTTGACCTCCAATGTTATAATTCCAGGAATGATTGATATGACAAAAGTTCCAGATCCAGGATATCTCATCAGCATTGGAGGTCTTCTGCAAGAGTCATCTGGAAGAGGCAAAGCACAAGGCTGTGGCTGCTACAGTAGAGAAGAAAACATTGCAGGGAATGTCTTTTCTTTGAATTATGTGCATGAAAGGAAAGGGAATTTAGTAGAATAACCTGGTGTTCCTCAAAGCAGATACCAGCTATCCAAGGTACTCCATTCTTACACAGCTTGAAAAGAATTGCCTATCTAACTCACATTACTCTGGCAGATGTGATGTACAGCCTCCAGGTACTATATTTTCCAGTGGTAAAACTTTGAACTGTTGCAACAACATTCCTGACAGAGCCCCACAGGCTTTAGAAAGATCAGATGTGCACCAAATGTATAATGCCGTACACACAGATTAAACCCAAACACTCTATTTCCTTCAAGACTATTTCAGGAATTGAAAATTAGTGACATGTTTAGCTTAGAGACTTCTGACTCCAAAAATATGTCATTGTAGTGCAGGGATCTAAACTGGATCCATTCAGATATGTTGGGGTACCATCCGAGCATGGGATGTTCTTGTAATGGGCTTAGAGAACGCCTCATGATCCCATCCCCAGATTGCTATGTGACAGTGAGGCAAATAGTATAAACTGATGAATACTAATGTGTCCCAACTACTTTAATTGATGGGGCGAATAGGGTTTTTTTAAAATTATTTTTTAAACAACATATCATTATGTATACAGCATGGTATCTGGGCATCACTTCTTTTGTACAGACAATATACTATTAATTATGCAACATAATATTAATCATTTTGGTACAAACAAAATCATATTAGTCCTCTTCATTTCCATTGTTATTCTCGATTCTGTTTACAATGCTCCCAATGAATATACTCTTCCCTTATTTACTTATATCAAATTTCATTATTTCAAAGTTGTACTGATTCCTATTTTCCAGCTCACTATTCTCTTATTTTTACCTTTTAAAAAATTCTAATAATGATAATGATACACATTTTCCTATACTACTACAGTTATCCATTCTTTAGTTATTGCCTTTATCCTCCTTCAGATTTTAGTTATTCTGTATCACAAAATATTATTTTTATATTATTTTATATAGATCCCCTTCTCCTACTTATCATATATGTTAACACTGATTCAATATCATTGTTGACCCTCTTAACATTTCCTGTTGTTACAGAAGTGATATAAATAGCGATGTTAATGCCTATGCTTGTAATACAGGGTAATGGATGTAAAAATGGGTAGTACAGGAAATGTTAAGAGGGACCAATAGTTTTGATCAAAGTATGAATGTTAGCCTATGAGTTATCAAAATGCAGATCCTCACCAGAAGATCATGTCTTGCTTCTATCTAGTTTAGGCTGATAACTGTTGTTTTCTCTTTTACAAAAATATGAAGTGTCTTTTCTTCTCCATTTTCCAACTGTTCCAGCCTTCAGGCACAAACAAGAGATGACTGAATGCAAGTCATACGTAGAACATTGAATGCTACAGTTAGTTGCAGTAGCTCAGTGTTGTCTTTTAAGCTGAAGTCAAAACTCATGGTTTGCAGGATCCAAACAGTGAGGGCTGAAACCTCAAGAGAGGGGAGACAAATACCTGAAAGGAAGTTATATTTACAGAGACACTGTAGTCTGAGCTTTGCTTCCTGCCCCTTCAGTGAGGAGCAAGGTTTGGTGAGGGTGCTCTTAAGGATTAATGTGCTTTATAGAGTTTTGGAAACACTGAAATATGTTAAACATTATTTTGGTATATTTTCACATGCTGCTGTGCTAACAAGAAAAAAAAGGAAGAAATAAGAGTAATTAAAGGTTTGCATTTTCTATGTTACGAGAAAGAAGTACTGTAGTTCTATTCTTGAACTCAACCAAACTTTTAGAAAGATTATTCCCTGCTCTTAGTTCATTATATATACTAGAAAGTTTAGGGCTTTATCCAAGCAACAGCTAACTCCCAGCTTTGCCTAATTTGCTGTATAGTGAACCATGTTTGCCTATTTCCATGCCAGACACCTTGACATTTATATGTTTTAAGTCTGTCTAACTTCTAGTGATGGATTCCTTATGCATGACCTTGGATTATGTCTGTGCATCCTTTCCTTCCATCCATCCTGGGCAACCTTTATATGGATTTATTTCCCCTCTCTATTACCATCTAGATTTCTGCATAGGCTTTCTTTCAATGATCTTTATTATTTAAATAATAATTTAAATGATTCATATGTGGCTGATTACAGCTCCATAAACAGATGATTTCATGAAAATATGGAGAATCAGGGTTTCGTAGCTGAACAGGAGATTATGCTGGTATTCCCTACAACTTGGATTGGTTTCCACAACTGACACAATTCCTGCAGTGAATCTTTTCTTTAATATGGGATTTTAAGGATAGGTGAAAGCACAAGAATATTTAGGAGTTCCTGATCCAACTAAATCAAGAGCAAAGGACCAGCCTGTTGATTGATGAATATAAATGAAAGTTGCAAGAAGAGATATAGCCAAAAAATAAATTGCAGGCTAAATTGTCAAAAGTTGTGAAAGAAGCTACAAATAGACCTACCGGTAAGTGTTATTAAAGGAGGTTCTTTTTGTTATGGAGGAAATAAATAAAAGGTTATAACTGGCGTCTGAAATGATTCCATGAAAAAAAACTTCATCTTCCCTATGAATATTTAATAAGATCTCTGATAGGCATCAGGTGATGATTAGCGGATGCAATCCATTTTTTCCATCACACCATTTGAGATAATTTTTGAATGGTTCACTATTCAATTATTTGACTCTGTTAGCTTAAACATGTTTAAATTTGAATTTGCACAATGAACCTTCTTTCTCAGCATGCTTTTACACACACAATGTGTTTTTTCATAATGATGAACAGTCCTTTCTATTTCCCCCCTTGGAATCTACTACAGACACTTAATGATTGCAAATCTATTAAATTGCAAAACAAATGCAAGCTTTGTCCTTGCCAAAGAGTAAATTGAGTGTAGATGAGCTCTGCAAACTCATTTAAACAGGTGGTCTTGCAGCTGCCTTCCAAACTAAGTCAATTATAGACTTAGTCTAATTTAAATGAACAAACATTATCGTACCATTCTTTGGCTTTTCTGTTTTTTTTTTCATTCAGACCTAAATAATAAAAGAAATATGAACATTATGCTTTAACATTAAGACAGAGATATATGAACATGTATATGAAAGTGTTCTGTTTAATTACTCTGCTAGAGAATTAATTTTAACTAATACACAATGTTTACATCAGAAACAAAATAAACTCAATTTCTGAGATTTATGTTAAGGATGTTTGAGAGATCCAATCTTTGTGAATCTCAGTGAGCTAACCTACAAAATGTGTTTTGCACAGACTTTTTGGTCTTGATGAATATTCTGGTTCAGTTTTCAGGGAAAAAATACACTGAGTTCTCTTAATGTGCAAATGAAGGAGGCAGTAAAACATTAATGTATAGGTATGTACTTTGAAGGAAAATATAATGTGCATAGTATTTAAAAACATAATATTGCAAACCTTTACATAATTTGCATCACATCACCTACTGCAGAATTCAGTATGAGTTACTTTATGGGGATATATACTATATATAGTTGTGCTACATTAGGGAACTAGATGAAGTAGGCATTACAGTGATCTTGTGCATATATGACATTGACTTCTAATCAGTTGATTTATCTCTTTGAAGTTTAAAACTAAGTAGATGGGTGACAAAACAGATCAGTTTTTATATCATTGCCATACATGCAAGTGATAAAAATAGAATAGAAAAGTGTGCTTATGTGGTAGAATGATAAGTTCAAAAGATATTAAATATATAAAGATATTTCTTCATATATTTATAAAGAGCTGTGGTGGTGCAGTGGTTATGATGAAGTATCGCAGGCGAACTCTGCTGACTACCATCAGGAATTTAATTCTGACCAGCTCAAGGTTGACTCATCCTTCCAAAGTCAGTAAAATGAAGACCCAGATTTCCAGGAACAATATATTGACTTTTTAAACCACTTAGAGAGTTCTGTAAAGCATTATGAATCAGTGTATAAGTCTAAGTGCTATGGTTATTGCTATTGCTATATACTGAGAACATATTAATAGGATATTCAGTCAGAACTGATATGTTTCTCATCTGATTAAAGTGTTCCTCAGCAGAGGAATAATCTCCCAGACATCAAAGAAAAACAATAAAGTCCATAATCTTTGAAGATGTTGAAAGAAAAATATGGAAGTCCAGTTGCTTCCTGAAAAAGCACCTTTGGACAACCATGACCTGGATGACTGAAAAGCTCCATAAATACTCTTCTATTGGATATACTCCAAAAGCAGCACAGAAGGCCCAGAATTCAATGTCATTATGGTTCAAGCACATCTGGTTGAAGGGTGTTGGGGAAGTTTTACTTTCTACAAATAGAAAGCTGTCTGGACAAGGCTGCCCTGCCGTATTTCATATTAAGAAGACATGGAGTTTGTCAAGTCATATATTTCATCAAATATCCTTGAGAACTATATACCCATTGCTTAATTTCCCTCTGTAAATAGAAAAATAGAACTTCAAGGCCTATGATTATGACTGAAGTGCTTCCCCACTGCTTTGTTAAATTTTAATACCTTTAATATTTACTCTACGTCTCTATTATTTGTGTGTCAAAAGACTGACTTGTTTGGTTTCTATAAACACACAAAAGGGTATGGCTAATAATTGATGGCATATGTCATTTTGGAAAATATGGGAAATAAGCTCTTGATTTTAAGGCTAAGGTTAATTGATCTTGTAATAGGATTGTGAGTGTTGTTATGGTAATAAGGTAGGTGCTGAGATTTAATATGTGGCTTTACTACTATTTTTGTATACACACAAATATTTGCAATACCAAATAATTGCCAAGTGAAAATTGACCTAATATTCAAGTAATTATGATTTCTACAGAAGGCTGTAGTTAAAACATTATTTTTTCATATTCTACAAAACAGTGAATATTGCATTTAAAAAAATAAATAAATGGGCAATATCTATCTTGTGTTATTATCTTGGCTAGCTATCTTGTGTAATCTATATTACATTAAGGAAAAATTCCTAGATCTATTCTTTTATGATATTAAATATTGTTCCATGAAATCTTTTCAATCATGCAACAGTTGCTATTATTTCTTCAAACTGAATCTGAGCCTCAAGTGTGACTAGAATTATAATAATTTCTAAACACTGCCCTGTAATTCACATCCACTTAGGACAAAGGCCTGGCTGGAGAATTCTGTGAGTTGAAGTTCACACATCTTTAAGCTGCCAAGGTTGATAAATATTGCTGTAAAACCAATATTCCATTAAAGGACCCTTTTAATTTACAGATTTCAGACATAATTTGCTATACCAGTACATTTCCCATTAATGCTAGAAAGGTATACCCAGACAATTGTTACTTAAGGAGACTGCAAAATATTATTGTGATATTAAGGCATCTTTGGAAAAGATGAATTGAATTTAATAAACTTGAAAACTGAAAATTATTTTTAACTGATTTATTCAGAGTGCACTGTTGTTTTCTGTGGGAAATATTCTTGGCAATTCAATTCATTTCAAAGTGAAATTGAATTGAGAATAAATATTCCTGTCTAATAGGCATTTCCTTATTTATGATGTACACATTAGAAAGATGAATAAACCAAATGATCAGTTTTCTCCTATATCATTTTAAGTTTAAATGGAATTTAAGCTGTTTTTTTCTTCTGTTAGGCATCAATAAGGAGTGTTCAAATTGAGGATTTCAATATACAAGCAATTAATTTTCTATTTTCTTTCTTCTTTTTAGAAGAACTAAAATAATTTGTTTTTTTCAACAGTATCTTTATGATGTTATTAATATACTGCCTTCATTCCAGTTTTTCTAAAGATTAGGAAACCACAAGTGTTGTATGCACTGGCGTTTATGTGGAGACCGTGGTGGCACGACAGCTTCCTCAGCATCTGGATGAAGCTTCATATTTAGATCCCTTCCAATCGGGTTTCAGGCCCGGCTTCAGCACGGAAACGGCCTTGGTCGCATTGGTGGATGATCT